>PNEQ01008934.1:90464-113802 GCA_003012365.1 Medauroidea extradentata | reverse complement strand
CACAGACACACAGACACACACATATACACATATATACACATATACACACATATACACATACACACACATATACACATACACACACATATACACAGACACATACATACGTACATATATATCTGTCCTGTTAGCCAGCCAGACCACATGATGTTTTTAAACAATAGGGAAAAATCCTAGAAAAAGTTTTTAATATTTACCTCATTCTTTCTAATTATTTCGGCAATAAATGCAGCCAGGCAAACAATAGCTCAGTGAACATTGTAATTTTCGAATTATTCAGCTTTAAAAATGCTGTATTTTCAAACGCCGCCACAAACATTGAAAACGCGTTCTTATTGGCGAAGACATTTATGGCATAGTCTTACTTGTTTTGGTTAACCACAGCACGCCAGGCACTATTGTGTGTATTAGAATTTTTCAACGACTTAATAAACTAATCAAATTTAGCAAACCCGGCTATGTAAAAGTTAATTCTGGGAATTCACCCGTTGTTTGGGCATGTGTGGTTGTATATTTTGTAGCCAACAATGATGATTTATTTCACTTGAGTTGATTTTAAAGGAGTGAAGACAGCAATGCATTAGTTGGCCAAGATCTCACACATTGCGACATTTTAGTTGTAGGTTTGAGTTTATGTATATTTAATTTAATTTTCAGAGAGATAATAACTTACTATGAATTCAGTTTAATATTTTAGAACCAATATATAATTATAAGTTTATGTTTGAAAGGTCAGACGAACGAAGTTCACATGCGTACAAAAAGTGAACCTATCTAGGTAATATTTGGAATGCGCGTTTAACCAAACCTGTCAATGACTATGGATTGATATTCTGGTTGCACGAATCGGTAAAATATTATGGCAGGTCAATTATTTTATTACAAGTACATTTTTTCTCTCAGTAATTTTTACATTTCTTGTGAAAGGCATTGAGACAGCTGTGCTGCCATCTTGGGGTAAGTTTCCCCGCTCAGTCCTTGAATTATCGGCCAATAACGGGCGCCTTGAACTCCCATATTGGCTAATGACGTTGCCACAACCAGTGGAACAGCCAAAACAATACAGCTACAGAGATTTCATCGTAAACTGCATGCTATTGACTGTAATTTTTAATTTAAAAGAACTTATTTATTTTATGCTAACCGTGTCATGTTGTACATAATACGGCAGTACATACGTATACTGCATTTTTGTCGTTAATAACAGACTATTAGATCTCTTATCGAAGCTTTAAATCATGCAGTCCTCCTTGATTTATCAGATGGCGCCAAAGTTAAGATTTTATCTGAGTAAATTGAATTTTATTGCTGCGAAACGAACTACTATCCACATTTATACTCTTCAAAGTTCAAGCCATACTAAATTTTACCGCAAAACTACTTTATTTAACAATATTTCACGACTTGATCATGTTGCTGATGTTTGTGTGTTATGTACATTAAAATGTACAGCATCGTGACGTCACAGGGACATAAATATGGCGGTTCACGTTTTTGCTGCTCATTTCATTCAAGTTTTTCTGGAGTTACACAGACGCAATGAAAGAAAGTATGGTACCGTTGTTCATTAAATTAAACGCACTTTTAAAATAAAAATATAATAAAAAATAGGAATTTTCTCTATTCTTGTGCAATAGCGGCAAGCTACAAAACAGAGAAGTATTTTGGACTTACGCCATTGCAGTACTTGGTGTCTCACAGAAAACCAGGGAATACACACAGACAAGTCTGTGTGTATTCTCTTTTTTTGTGACACACCATTGGCTGCAATGGTGCATGACCAAAATACTTCTTTGGTTTGATAACATCACATGTACAGTATCTCTTTCATGATGGAACAACCTCCCATAGTTTCTAAGGTTGTACATTCATAGCTGAATTAAAAAACCAGTAAACTGGCTGTATATGACCACAAAATTAAACTCACAATAAAAAAAAAAAAATTAAATGCTCCAAACAGTAACTATTCAAAACAATATATATATATATAATTAACATAATAATAATAATAATAATAATAATAATAATAATAAACTTCTTTCTAGAAAACAAAGGCATCCGAATAAAAGACTACCAGCAACCTATATTACATTGGATTCATGATATAGTAATTTAAAAATATAATACACCTAAAATTTACAGCGCTTTACTGCCTTAAAATTAACCACCAGTTTTATGAAAGGAAAAAAATTCAAGAATTTGGACTCCCTAGATTTTATAACTGGTAATTTTTTCTGTGAACATCCACGATACTCTACTTCTCATTTTAAGAAACAGTATGTATTGATTCTCACAAATGATTATGGACATTTTTAAATAGACTATACTCTAATTAGAAAGATTTAGTATGTTCTCAGTGGAAAATGGCCAAGAGTATATATTACAGTGCATTTTGCATCATAAATGCAAATTATGTAGTTTGTTTCATTGAGAACATAAAAATAAATGTTAAATAACACTTCTCACTTGTAATTACATATCCTAATTATGCATGAATGTAATAGGGCACAAGCAAAATGTGACTTCCTTTCAATACTAAATAGGGTCTACAATATTTGTAGGTACATAACACTTGTATAGCTGTTTCATTTAAGAATTCCATTTTCTGACAGTTCGAAAGCCTTACATGTGTACACATATGTGCAGGAAAATACTTATAATTTTGATCATCTGCATAGTTTGAAAGACATCTGAGTTTGTTTGTGCGGAAATAACTTGTGGCAGAGGAAAATACTGATTATTTTATGGCAGTACCTGTAAAAAGAAATGCCAACACAGCTGTCAAAAAGTGGAATTATTTTATGAGACAGACTATAATGCATTGCTACTGTACTGTAGTAGGTACGTTGACTTTAAATTCTGTATTCCAGTTTTTGTGCATGCACATTAGATGCCTTGCTGTTTTAAGGTGCTTTGTGTTGATGAATTTGTGTACTTTTTGTAAATTTCTCATTCATAATTTACTTTCAGAATATTATCTGTAAAAAAATATGTAATCTACATTATTGTACATTAGAACAGAAACAAAGGAATCGCTCTCCTAAGTCATGCAAGTAAATGCCAAGCTATGCCATCTTGCAAACTTCTTTAAACTTTTCTAAAACCACAGACTTTAATAGTATGCATAGACTCAGTTTGGAGAGAGATGAACAGAATTAATTGAAATCACTATTCAAAAACCCTCTTTTAGAGAGCTACATCTACATCATTTTTCACAATTAATATTACTTAGGTTTATGTTTAGTACAGGTACTCACAGCATATTTTATCATGTATGGAAATACTTTCAAGGCCTCTACCCTAAATTATTTGAAATACCTAGGTATGCATGTAAACAATATTAAAAATTAGCATTAAGTACCCAATGCTATAATTGTCAAGTGACAGTGCTGGTTTGATTTTCATTTTTAGAATAAAATTTTTTAAAGACTGTTGACTTAGTATTCATGATATCCTTCAGAATGAAAATAACTTATTATCAATGAGAAATTTTTTGCTTGTCTTAGGTAATTGTAATGCAATCAAAGGGTGGCACCTTCAACAATTGCCAAAATGTTGTCAATAAAAATGAAAAAAGACGTAACACGGCTCAAGCCCAAAAGCCAAGGTTGTATTGAGTTGAACTGTAACTGATACAGAACGTAGTTATTTAAAACAATTTAGGCTACTGATTTCAGGGTTCTCAAATAAACATTTTTTGAGAGTGCTACTTCTGTAACTTCTACAGAGAAAAATGGGACAAAGATGTTGTGTATGACTCTGGTTCGATTTCTGGATCTGGCCATCCTGGTTTCAGTTCTTCAAGATTTCCCAACATTGCTTCAGTGAATACTGGGACGGTTACTTAACAGAAGCCTTGACCAATTCTTCTCGTAGTTCCTGTCATCATGTTGTGCATAACTGTCTGTGTTGAACTCGATGTTGACAAGACTTAAAGCCTACTGACTGTTCACTGAAGTTGCCATGTTGGTGACATTTTTTTCACCTTTGCTATGCAAGAAAAATTACCGCCTCTGTGACAGCGTGTTGAAATATACCTTTGAAAAACACAAATAGAAATTTTCTGACAAGAATATGAAAGTGTTAATTAATGTCACAAAACTTAGCCATTACTATAGAATGAAAGAATTATCTCATGAGTAGTCTAGAGAGAAACACAAAAGTGTATACAAATGTTAACAAATAGTGAAAATGTTATGACCAACATACTGTAAAAAGAAACACTCATTACATCGTCATGCTGAGTAATGGAAAATGTTAATTCACGACAAATCCATTCACGTAATTGTGACTAGCAATTTTATTTTTACAAGTAGGCCCGGTATTTTTCAGTTATCAAGGAATGCTCATCTACTTCTGTCTGGTACTAGATCAGGAGTTCCTGTTCAGTAATACAACTGTACATTTTTTAATTGTATTTTTAAGTGCCCCATTACAGCATCGAAATCTTGGTAATGATACACTATGAAAGCAGAATGTAAAATAGACAGATCAAGTATAAAGGAACCATTTCAGTGTCCACCAAGAGTGGTTAAGGAAAACCAATGAATAGAAATCAGAATGGCCGACACTGTGAATTGCATATAACTTCCCCATCTGGCCTTGTTAATCCAAGGACTGTTTTTACTACTGCATCATCTTGCAGTGTTTCATTGTTGCACCTAGAGAATTCCAGTCAGTTTACGACATATTGATGTAAGGAATGTAGAGAACCATTTTGTGGCCTATACCTACCTTCATGGCTGTACCCAGTCTACAGATTACCATAGACTTTTCACAGTAAAGCAAGCACTTTTGAAGCCATGTTTTTTTTTATTGTGCCAATTTATATTGTTCTATTTGTTAACATGAACATAGCATGGTAACAAACACAAAAGTATTTCTTTCACCGTACTCAAAAGTTAATATTGAAGGCTATGGATGCTGGCAAGAGAGGTCACTTGCCTCCCTCCCCCTCTGGATATTTTGTTTAATTTTTTTTTTTGTTATTGTTATTAAATGTTTGGAGGTGTTGAATACTAATGAGAAATGGGAATCTGACTTTTAATATCAAACAACCTTGTGTGTTACATTTCTTTACTTTTTAAAGTGTTTCCAGTATCGTAATTTTAACTACGGTACTGTACTCCTTTCGTTTACGTAGTGGGCCCCTGACACATTTAAGGGTCAATAATAGGAAATTATTACTTTTTTTATTTTTTAAGGAATTGTTTTATAGATCAGGTTTTTAAAATTTTTATTTGAAGTTTTATTTGCAGATTTTGAAACTTGAATACTTCAAAAGTTATTGTACAAATTAAATTATTAATATTTGTTTTGAACTAAAGTATCTGTTATAAAAAAAATTAATTGTTAATAGTAGTACACTTAATAATATTTCCGTGCACATTTTTTAACAACTTAAAGCTAAGTAAGCAAAACAATAATAAGTCAAATTTTACGGCAGACAAAATAATATATCAATCTTCTGAAATTTATGTGTGTGTTTTTTTGTGATAATGTAACATTTGTAATGATTACAAAATTTACAGCACATGCTAAATCCTTGATTGCAAGTAAAAACTATACTGAATTACAGACACTACATGCATGTGTGCAGCCATCAGGTCAAGGTTACCATGTTATTGCAGGACCATCTGATTTACAAACATGTACCAAAATTCAAGTTGATTGAATGAATAAAAAAAATATTGAAGAATGAGACTTTGTACACAGCCAGGAAAGAGCATTTGTGTCCTGTGTAACCATGAAGAAGTGGAGAAATCCACAATAAATATGCTTCCATTATGTCTATGAAATTCTCACACCAGTTTGGAAAATGCTAAAGATCTTTGAACAACTGTATATATTTTCATAAAATGCAGCTAATAATTATCCCGATGAAACTAGCTTCCAATTAAATATAGAAGCACTAAAATCAGTCTGTCAGTTTTGAAGCTACCATGTCGCAGACATAGCAGTCAATAGTCAAGCTTGTAACACCTTTCCTTTTGGTCAGGGGTTGAAAATATCCTTATTCAAAAGGCAGAATTACATAATGTAAAATTATCATCCTACAAAATGTGGTGTTTAATTGAGTTTTCAACTGATAAAAATTTGCTCAGTAAAAGTATTTAGTACAGTATTAAATTAACTACTGTACTGCAATTAAAGCTTTTATACAAGGTTTCGAAACAATACTCTTAAAGATAGCACAATACATAAGTTAACTCTAAAAATGTTTAGCAAATTTTCCACGAATCAGAAAGTTAATGTGGAGGTGTCAAAATGAGCAATATCAGAAAACAGTTTTTGACAATTTTATTGAGCTATACAAATTGCTAGTCTGATGCGTTTCAGGTGAACTATACAGATTATGTGATTATGCCAAAACTATGTGTTGCAGTGGCAAAATATTTGCTCAAGAAGATAGCAAGGACTGTTTTCTAACATTACTCTTTTTAGTTTTGCCCCCTTTATACTGATACCAAAATTCCTACACATTTAAATAAAAATTTTTAGGATTTTTTTACCTTAAATTACTCCACGTGGCATGAAATTAATGAGTATAGTTCAAAACTTTCAGTAATGTTCCTGGATGTTCTAGAAGCTTTATGCTTCTTACTGTAATTTAGATTAAAAATAATACATGTTTATTAATACAGTGTATTTCTGCTCTCAGAGTGTAACATGACAGTCTTTTTAAATTATTTATTGAAAGTCACAAATTAGAGGTGCATTCTGGAGATGTTTTTGAATAGTGATTCCGAAACAGTTGATTTTCATTGTTTTTACCTCCTTTTTTATAAATTAAGGTGGGAAAATAGCTGGTGGAGCTTGAGCAAGGAGTGGAAAACACTTAGACATGAACAGAAGCTGGAAAAGAGCAAATATGAAGAAATATTTTCACCAACCGAGTTAAATAAAGAAACAGGAGAGCTAGATTGCTTTGTTTCCTTTACTTTGTAATAATTTATTGCAAAAATTATGGTACAAAATACATTTTATAGATATTTTTGAAGTACTATGGGACCCTAGCATACTGTGTTTCTTTTTGTTATGATTGTCATAATGTTCCTAGTAATGTTGATAAAATTGTTACAATGAACAGTTTGGTATTTTGTGTTTTAGTCACATGATTTGTGTACAGGTTTTTTAACTGAGTGTTAAGTATAATGGGTTATCATGACTATTAGACATGTCCTTTGCAAACTTTGTACTAAATGTTCTTTGGTATATAGATTAAATCTAAACTTTTACATTTCACATTTACAGTGCTGCACTTTACAACAAAAGTATGTAAAAGAAAGTGTGTTTATGATATCATTGGCGACAATGCGTAAGTTTGCAGTCCACAATAACAAAGAGAACAGAATGTTTGGCCATTCCAGACGTTCAGCAACTCGCGAGGGCACCGCATGGTGACTGACGTGCTGGAACCAGAGCACAACCACACTGATGAGTCAGAAGAAATGGATGGCATGGATGCATTGGGCTCATTCGTCATTCTGGGGAAAGGTGAGGATCACCACAAAAAAATTCTCTTGCTTCTGCTGTTTGCTGATTTCTGACTATTTTAAAACATTGGAAGCCATCCATTTTGTGGTTGAATGGAGACTAATTTTGGGTTGTTCAAAATGTACCGAAGACTGGTATTAATTAGATGCAGCACCTTTTGTGCAAAAATTATTAATTTTTTTTTACGTAAAGGCAAATTAGGAGAATTACTGTCAATGTTTCTTTAAAATAGCATTATATTTTACAATTTTTGGTTTGTTGTTGAGTGTTATTTGGTTTTCATTAAATAGTGAGGGTTTCTTGTATCTGTATACATTAAACCCCCGATCTAACGACATCGGATCTAGCGACATCGGCGATCTAACAACATAATTTCCAGGAACCGTGTAAAAATTTATATTTCAAAAATTTATCAAAGCTAAGGAAAGTTAAATAGATCGCAGTAAAAAATTAATTAAAAATAATTATGTGTACGTTAAACAATAACATAATGCAGTTATCATAAATTAGTAAGTAATATGCAGCTGTGAAACAAAAAAAAACTGTTTAAAAATGCTAGAAACATCAGCTGGAATATAGTTGAAGCGCATGCCGGATACGTAGGCCGCTCCCGCAACACCGACATATGAGACGTGATGACTAACGCTGCCTTATCTCCTCCTGCTTCCCCTCACTTTGCCGTGCTCCGTCCTGCCTGAACTTCCATCTCACACTCCTCCACGTGTCCTTATCTCAGCTATGCAGTTCGATACGCGACGTGGCATAGCAATAATAATTTACATTTTTTTTTAAATTGAAAACTTATGGAAAATTGTCTGTGTTGCAATTTCCTTTGTGAGTGCTGTGCTGTAAGAAACACGCCGCTAAACATAGATAGAATCCTTCCTGACTGTCCACGCCAGCCAATAAACATTCACCCCCCCCCTTCCCCTCGAATATGCCAGATTGTGCTTGCGTGCGCGTACATTATCTGCCGACTGTCTGATAGTCACGTGCAACTAACATCCTGTCTCACCACAAAGCAGAGCCACGTGTTTTTTTTCCTCTCCCATGTTTCCGTGTCTTGTGATAGCCCAGGGGGATGGGTGTTGAAGGGACGACACTGTTTTTTTCCGCCCTCATTACAGCACGGCAAAAAAAAAAAAAAAAACCAGCAGTCCATAAAAAAAAAAATCCAGCGTTATCTCATCTTTTTTTCTCTAGCTGAAGAATTGAGCTCAGCTTGATCTTGACAAATTCCGCTGTGTTATTGATCACTCTGCATGTGGCTATGAAAGCGCTGCGGCATAAAAACGGCCTACGTCGCGAACACAACAGTCCCGTTTCCGTGTGCTGTATGTGGGCTGATAAGATTTTTGTTTTATTCTCGCTCGACAGTGGAGCAATAAGAGCGACTGCAGCCAGCGCGCCGAGGAGAACCATTTCATCTCTATTCGCAATACAGAGCATTAAACTGGTGCGGTGTGCATAGTTTCCTGATTTTTCCAATAGGCCTACAACTTTTAGCGACGAGTAATTCAGTTGTTATTTTATAAGTGACAGCACCTTAAAAAGTCAGTTTTTTGCCGTTTTGAGTGGCTCTAAATTCGCGTTCATAATAGGCGTTTGAGTTTTTAAATAATACAGACTTTTTTTTAATGTTTGTTCTTTTATGCACTTTTATTAGTATCGTGTAAATGCTTATAATGGCGACATGTTGTAACAGTTCTTGCGCAATAAAAAAAAAAGACTCAACAGCTGTAATGAAAGGCTTAAAAATCGTTGCCGTATACATTCACGTAAATAATACGAGTTGTTCTGTTGTGGTCAGAATGTGCTTCATGCGAGACAAGCAGGATGAATCACGCGCGCACGAGCTGCCCAGAGGCAAGCCAAGGCCAGCGGCCCGGCCACTCCCCTCCTCCATCCTACACAACCAGACCGTGCGCGTCGCTCTGCCACACATGTCACGGTGGGGAATTGTGGGGTACCATTTTATTTGGAAGATATCTTTTCATCGTACTAAAATATAATTTCAACAAAAACTTTTTTTAAGTCGTAATTGTTGTACATAAATTTTAGAAAAAAAAATTTATTTGGGTGAGGGAGGGTCAAATTTACTTACCTCGGGACTAACACATCGGCGATCTAACGACACAATTTCCTGGCTCCGCGCGATGTCGTTAGATCGAGGGTTTACTGTATTATATTCCAGCGTATATTAAGTTTTGCATAGTTATTCTTTATTGTACATATTTAGACTTAATGTGAATAACTTCAGATAAGGTAATTAGCTAAGCCCCTACTGTTATATTTCAAATAAATAAACCTTAAATATTGAAACAAGAAGAAATTCAGCATTAAAAGTGATACATGCTGTTAAAGCTCACAAGTGCATGCATCCACAACATTTGCTGGTAAATTAATTTTCTTAAATTTAAAATTTTTAATGTGCATTTTTTTTAGTGTCAGTACAAATGTCACTTTTTGTTTCGTACATCAAGTACACCTGACATTTTTAGTTTGAAAGATGTGATGTAGTGATGCTGTAATCAGCACAGTATGTTGCTATAGTTGTATTCATAGACCAGTGGTGGCCCTAGCTTTTGTAACCGTAGCTACCAAAACCGACAAAAACTATTTCAGTAAGAAATGTGACGCAACGTAGGTACACATACGCATGTGTGAGTGTTTATTTATAATAACATTCAAACAATTTAACACAAGTTGTGTGTATTTTAGTAAATTATTTAGTTAAGAGTTACAATATTTGCAAAATACATAAAAATTAAATTTATTCAAGCAACACCGTCAAGAGTCAGACTCAAAATTATTAACGGTAGAAATTAGAATTAATGTAATGTTAACTGCTAAATTAAGCAACGACAACATTATTGTTTGCAAATAAAATTAAATATAAATTAACACATTATCTTAAGATAGATAGACCTACTAAGGTTCTCTTAACTCCAACATGTTGAAATATTTTTCAACAAACAACGGAAGCAGAGTTGCTCCTCAAGGTCTTTTTATATTTTTGTGTCATTCTTTATTCAATTTGGAGCTGCCCATTCATATTTTCTACTGGTTAAGTTACTTTAATTAACAAAAAAAAAAAAATCAGTATAGATATTCAAACACAATAAACTATGTAAAACATATGCTGTGCATCCATATTGTGATGTTGAGGAATAAGATTTGCCGGAGTTTGTGTTCGTATTCAATGATTTTGGTAGCCCAAAAAAGTGGTTGTGAAACACAAAGTTGTATGTGACAAAGCAGCAATAAGTGTAAAACTGGTACTGTAGCATCTTTTTAACACCTTATGTTGGTATCAATTTTTAAAAATAATTATAAAGGTTTCATATTTCCTTATTGCGCCTTTAGCACCCACTCAAAGTATGATGGTTTGAAGTTGCCGACAGAAGTATTATTTCCACCGGTTAGTTACACTGCAGCTACGAGTCTGCCGGTGCAGGGCCCTAGGTGGTTGCTCAGTTCGCCCATGCCTAGGGCAGCCACTGTTATAGACTACTAACACAAATGCACAAGAAAGTCACTTCTCATCTAATGGCAAGTGCAGAGATTGAATTGGGCTCACTCTCGTATTCTATTTCTTAAGGATATGATTCCTCCAGTCACCTAACTGAAAAAATAAGCAATTTTCATCCCCGCTGATGTACTGCATCCTTCGGCTAGGATAATACTTTATAGTATTGGTGATTGATGATGAATTGAATACTTTTTTGCAATCCCCCCTCCCAATTTTTATACTTGCCCACATTTTACACACACTTTTTGTGGTCTGATCTACTGTTTTTACATTAGAAATTTCCCTCTTTTTACACTTCCTGCATTTTAGGGCAATTTTTCAAGGTCCAAAGTGTAAAATAAGTCAGCAAGTGAAATTTTATAAGAAAAGTAGCGTACTGCGTAATCTCTTTATGCTTTAGTTTTGTATCTGTCATGACATGCAAACTCAAGTGCTCTAAGCAAAGGGAATGTCGAAATGATGTACTGTACATATAAAATGTCAGACTAGGCATTTTACATCCGGTGCACAATATCTGTAGGCCTGGGTAACTGTTACACTGTGCAGCCAGTGGCACGCTGGAGGGGGTGAATGACCATCCGCTACTCATTGCTTCAATGTGTAGAAAAAGAAAGGTATTTTTAATGTGGATTGTGTTATAGGAGGAGCGTTTTATCGATGTTCGTATTGAAACCTAATCAGTTCTGAACAATTATTCATAAATGTGATAATGTGGGCATAAATTAAATCATACAACTACAACCATTTTTATTTTTGTTAAAGTAAGTGACCTACAGAACAGGTTTGTGTTTTGATCGTACTTTTGTTTCAAATATGCCATCAGTATTACCAACGTTAAAGGGGAACAAATTATATTTACAGGCTCAGGAAGTAATTTATAATTTCTTATGTTTTATGGAGAAAGATGCCCAAGCCATTGAACTGTCGATATGCAAGGTAAAAGTTTAGCTGCGAGCAGCTGCAGCTACAAGAATGTCTCGTGGTGCAGTGTACAACACAAAAGGAGAAGTTATCTTAAGATAGATAGACCTACTAAGGTTCTCTTAACTCCAACATGTTGAAATATTTTTCAACAAACAACGGAAGCAGAGTTGCTCCTCAAGGTCTTTTTATATTTTTCTGTCATTCTTTATTCAATTTGGAGCTGCCCATTCATATTTTCTACTGGTTAAGTTACTTTAATTAACAAAAAAAAAAAAAATCAGTATAGATATTCAAACACAATAAACTATGTAAAACATATGCTGTGCATCCATATTGTGATGTTGAGGAATAAGATTTGCCGGAGTTTGTGTTCGTATTCAATGATTTTGGTAGCCCAAAAAAGTGGTTGTGAAACACAAAGTTGTATGTGACAAAGCAGCAATAAGTGTAAAACTGGTACTGTAGCATCTTTTTAACACCTTATGTTGGCATCAATTTTCAAAAATAATTATAAAGGTTTCATATTTCCTTATTGCGCCTTTAGCACCCACTCAAAGTATGATGGTTTGAAGTTGCCGACAGAAGTATTATTTCCACCGGTTAGTTACACTGCAGCTACGAGTCTGCCGGTGCAGGGCCCTAGGTGGTTGCTCAGTTCGCCCATGCCTAGGGCAGCCACTGTTATAGACTACTAACACAAATGCACAAGAAAGTCACTTCTCATCTAATGGCAAGTGCAGAGATTGAATTGGGCTCACTCTCGTATTCTATTTCTTAAGGATATGATTCCTCCAGTCACCTAACTGAAAAAATAAGCAATTTTCATCCCCGCTGATGTACTGCATCCTTCGGCTAGGATAATACTTTATAGTATTGGTGATTGATGATGAATTGAATACTTTTTTGCAATCCCCCCCTCCCAATTTTTATACTTGCCCACATTTTACACACACTTTTTGTGGTCTGATCTACTGTTTTTACATTAGAAATTTCCCTCTTTTTACACTTCCTGCATTTTAGGGCAATTTTTCAAGGTCCAAAGTGTAAAATAAGTCAGCAAGTGAAATTTTATAAGAAAAGTAGCGTACTGCGTAATCTCTTTATGCTTTAGTTTTGCATCTGTCATGACATGCAAACTCAAGTGCTCTAAGCAAAGGGAATGTCGAAATGATGTACTGTACATATAAAATGTCAGACTAGGCATTTTACATCCGGTGCACAATATCTGTAGGCCTGGGTGACTGTTACACTGTGCAGCCAGTGGCACGCTGGAGGGGGTGAATGACCATCCGCTACTCATTGCTTCAATGTGTAGAAAAAGAAAGGTATTTTTAATGTGGATTGTGTTATAGGAGGAGCGTTTTATCGATGTTCGTATTGAAACCTAATCAGTTCTGAACAATTATTCATAAATGTGATAATGTGGGCATAAATTAAATCATACAACTACAACCATTTTTATTTTTGTTAAAGTAAGTGACCTACAGAACAGGTTTGTGTTTTGATCGTACTTTTGTTTCAAATATGCCATCAGTATTACCAATGTTAAAGGGGAACAAATTATATTTACAGGCTCAGGAAGTAATTTATAATTTCTTATGTTTTATGGAGAAAGATGCCCAAGCCATTGAACTGTCGATATGCAAGGTAAAAGTTTAGCTGCGAGCAGCTGCAGCTACAAGAATGTCTCGTGGTGCAGTGTACAACACAAAAGGGGAAGTTAAGAGTGTCTGCACTGTGAAAGAATGCCCTTTGTGACGCCTGATAAGAAAAGGCAAGTAAATACCAACTAGATCATTTTGATGAAGAAGTAGTTCATAGAATCGTATACAACTTTTATGTTACAGGCAGATGTGTCCCAACAGTTGAAAAATGAAAAAATAAACTTAAAGAAGAAATAGATTTTCAAAGTAGCAATACAACATTACTGAAAATTCTGAAGAAGTTAGGTTTTCTATGACAGTAAACAAAATCACAGTGTTTATTATTGATTGATAAATCTGACATTCAATAGAAACTGAAAAATTATTTAAAAACTACGTGACGTTTGAAAAATGAGAATAGCAATAATTGTTTATATGGACAAATTATATATTTTCTTGTCGCGTCAACACTAAAAGTCTTGGAGTGACAACTCGTCACATGGCCTACTACTCATGCCTGTTAATTAAGGACAGCAGCTGAACATGGTTCATGCCGGTGGTGAAAAAGACTTTTTTATCAAACGCTTTAGTGATGTGGAAGTCTGATCAAGCTACTGGTAGTTACCACAAACCAAGAAAAGTACAAGAAATCTGTACGAAAGAGCCTGCAAACAGTGTTGTTGTCTTTAACAATGCACCGTACCACAACATTAGAATTAGTAAGTCACCTACATCAAACCGTACAAAACATGTCGTGCAACAGTGGTTATGACAGAATAACATCCCCTATGCGGTAAATATGCTTAAGCCTATGCTTTATCAGCTTATAAAGCAGCATAAACCTAGGGAAACAATTTATTCTGTTGATGAAATACTAAAAAATTTTGGGCACACAGCACTTTGTTTGCCACCCTAGCATCAGGACTTAAATCAGATTGAAAATATTTGGTATAATGTAAAGGACTAAGTTGCATCACATAATATTTCTTGCAAGTTAGGCAATGTGAAACTAATTTGTGGAGAGTGTTTAACAACTTAAGAGGAGACGACTGGAAACCATACTGCGAGCATGCGAGAAACTTGAGACTGAATACTGTAACATGGATGTTTGTTCCAATATTGAAATAGAGTCTGTTATAATTAGGCTTGGAGGTGTTGATAATTACACTGATAGTGGCAGTACTGAGGATGATGCAAATGTAGGATCTTCCAATGATGAAATGGAGAGTGACAGTGAATGAGAATTGTAAGTAGTAGTCATTGTTTTCATTTACAATGTATACCTGCTCGCCGCCTCCCTCATGCTCTTTAATGGGGAATGTGTGACGTGTCACAGCGCGGGGGTGTAGATTCAATACTTGACACAGTATCACTTAGCATATTTTTATTATGGAACAGAAAATTAAATAAATTTGCTGGCAATTTTCTTGATCAGCTATTGTATCTTACATTACGCTATTTAAGTTACTTACAGTCAGTTTTGAAGCGACAAGACATAGTTTTATCATAATCAATTTCTCTTTGGATAGCCAAGGTGTCTTGAGTTTGTGGATGTTTGGTTGCACTTAAGTTTAGTTGGCCTTATTTTATAATCTGTGAGGAAATTTACATGTAAATAATGGTAAAAGATTTACCATTGAGATCCAGAAAAATTACAGTGTTTCTTTCGTTATGTTCTGCCAAAAGCCATTAAGTAAATACAGTACATATTTTCAGTTGTAATTGAATAAAGGAGCAAAATTAGGCTATATAATGCAGTACACAGCAAAGTTTCGAATACTGGAAACCACATTATTTTCTTGAAAAGTAAAATCAATAATACTTTATATTTAGTGACTTTTAGAGGAACATGTACGACATAAGCATTATTTAAACCAGTGTCTCAAATTCCACATGGGTTTGTTTACATATATCTCAAAAACCATTTGACCAAATAGTACCAAATTTGGTATTATCACTGTTAATCATCTAAACATTGAATTTGGAATGGCGTAATGTTGGAGGTCCACTATTTTGGAATATTAAATGTTCTATTTTGAGGCACTGTCTGACCAATTGAAACATAACTGTATTTTATTACTAGAAGTGGGAAATTGTGATTTTATAATTTCGTTATTTTCATTTTTAAATTGGTGATTCTGGTGGTTTTTATTATTATTATAAAAAACTTTTGACAAAGCATAAAACTGATAACATTTCTTACTGAAATAAATTTACAAACTCATTTGAACTTAAAATAATATATTATACAAATTTTATTTTCATTTTGTATAGTAAAATTATATGAGCCTCTTGTTCTATTTTGCTGTTTGCTACATGTTAGTCACTCATTAAAGCTGAGCATTGTCAATATCTCTGCATTTAATAGCGGAGCCTTCCGGCATTGTTTTTAAATATTACTGTAAAAACAGGCAAACAGAACTGTTCTGTGAAATATTTATAGCGAAGTTTGTCACCAGTAGCTTGGCGTTATCTATTTACTGGCACCGTTTCAATGTTCGCACACTGCACACAGGAGTGGCATTTCGTGCAAAAATACACATAAAATCCTTGTCATGCAAAATCGTCGATAATGTTAAAAATACCGCTGGTAGGTTATGATCACCATGTGTTGTCATTGGTGTGTTGTGGAAGAAATGTGATTGTCTATACAAATTTTAAATTGTAGTTACTACAAGAAAATTATGCAATCAATCATTGGTTTGGAGTTTTAAATTGATTATGTGTATTATTATCATTTATCAGCATCCGGTTTCTTAAGTAGTAAGCCTAAGCCTATTTTTAACCTATTTTCGTAGTTTTTCGCAAGACAATTGGTTTTATTGCGTGTGTCATTTTAAATAGTAGATTTCATATTATTTTGTGAAATTTGACAAAAAAATCATTACACCATTTTTTCCCAACTCTAATTATGACCGTTAATTATAAACTGACATGCAAGAAACACATGTCTGTGAATAAATGTTTCTGAAAACCCATAACAAATTTAAATAACCAAGCAAGGGAAAATAAACATGGAATACATGAAAGAAGTGGTTTTATAGGAAGAAAGAGCTTTGAATATTGACCACTTGCTGCAACCATAGAAAAGAGACACACGATGCTTTCTACTTGAGTAAAAAATTTTACATTACATCTGTAAAATATGAAAGTATACAAGAACTTAATTTTAAAAAATAACTATTATGTACCAATTATATGTATAAAACTTAAATAACAACTTTATGAATTATTAATATTTAACTAAGTATTTGCCTGTTTAAATTACTGTATTTTAATGTTATAATTTTTTTACAAAGTAAAATCTTGGGTGCAGCACTGAATACAGTTGAACGACAATAGTTTGACCATTTGGAGTAACACTATAAAAGAGCAGGAAACTATTTTTTTGTGCAGTTTTGTGAATTATTGGATGCTGTTATGGCTTCTCATTGTGACATGACATACAAACATTGCTCCAGGTAGTAACCAGCAATTATGTCTCTTATGGCGAGCTGCCATATGTGGCTAGTATATCAATTTGTAAAACATGGCTGTGAGCGCAATGAATTGTGGCTGTGATTTATAGTGGCTGAATTTAAATATTATAGTGGTGATAAGGCAGAGTGATATCTTAAGCTTTGAATTGTATCATTCACATAACTACAAATGCTATGTTTGCTGATGGCTCCTACAGTATATCATATGTTATCACTTTAGGGATAATTTCACGTGGGCAATTAATTTCCAAACATGTGATCTGACTGCAGTATGGGCAGAGTTTTGATTGCTCCTGTATTATAATGGGACGGTGAGCAAAAGAACCTGTGCAGACCTCATTGTCAACAAGTGCCTACAAGTTCCTATTACATGATAAGTAGACCTTACAAATTTTTAATGGCTTCTGCTTCAGGAATTACATTGTCTATTAAGTAGGCTACTCCATTACGAGGACAAGCCCGTGAGATTATGCATAATGTAGCAACATATCTCAGGAACAAAACATTCACACAAACTGACATACAAAGTTGTTGAAGGGACAAGTGTCTCAGTAGGGTTTCTGAAGCAACAGTAAAACCTGCCGGGAAGAAAACACAACACAGGAAGTTAATTGAAGTAGAGGATTTTTCGTGCTGTGCTGTGCGAAGAAAAATACACTAATTTTATACTGTGTGGGACACTGCCCTGACTTTGAAAAAGTTATCAAGAAAACTGAGTTTTGAATTGCAGCAGTGAATATTTACGAAAATTTTCCAAAAGAAGCTCAGGTTCTGCTGCAAAAAGTACCAATCCAAGGGGAAGATCTTGATTGTAACGCCTGATTTAACAGCTTAGAAGGGTCTATCTGGAGTAGATACATGAATATAAGAAGGCTATTACAGTAATAGTTTATTTTGTTGGAGCTTAACGCTTCACATTGTGTAACTTCTTTCTGGCAATTAGGTATGGAAATTGGAGTCCCCGAATCTGTAGGAAAAGGTCCGCAAATAATTGTTGTGCAAGCAGGTGGTGAAGAAGGCTTTGTTCCAAATGTGTTATTTTCAAATCCAGTTATAAATCCGGCGATTATTATGATTACATGAACTGGACAGTTATCAAGCGGCTATGTGCCAGTTTTGAGTAAAACATGTTGAAATGTTTTCAGCACTGAAATAGTCTTACAAAACGTATTGTAGTTTTATATTCTATTGTCCTATCCCAAATCATGTCTCTGTAAGACTGTTTCAATGCTGAAGATATTAAAAAATATTTTGCTCAAAATGAACAATTGGTGTATAGCTGTTTGACGCATAACACTGTCCAACTATGAAAACTTTCCCAGGTGGGTTGAAAACAGATCAGTGCAAAATTTGCTGAAAAACTACATCATCATATTGGTTTATATTTCATTGTACAAAATAAACATATACTGTCATAATACTGAGGCCAGTAGAATGAGCCAAAGTCGTCCATTTGGTTGAATTGATATAAGCACATATTTAACAACCAATAAAATGTATTTCAGATGTAAATGTACGCTCGTTAGCAATACAGAGACGTGAAACATCTATTCAGTGTTACTCCCATAAAAACCTGATCAGACTACACGTAGTACTTTCCTTAAAAACTGCAGTTGACGTGTGGAAAAGCACTGATTTTTTTACATTTAAATGAGCCATTCAAAGATGATACAGACATGGTGCCATCACAAGATTAAAGAGAGACAGAGATGTGATCAGGCATAACATTATACATTGCTGTTTATGTAACACTGTTTTGGATGCAATGCCTTTTCACCCCTCCAGCCATGGGAGAAATCTGCTTATATGCAGAGTGCTACTGGCCAAGTGGTTACCCCACACCCCTCCGCCAACCATGATGAGGTAGGGGAAATCTGCTGATGCACACAGCACTACCGGCTAAGGTTCTTTTGTCCATTATCACACTATGGGAGCCTGCAGCGCATGCTTGCATCATAAGAAAGTTACTGTAGGATTTAAAAACTCATGGAGGGAGCCCAAGTACTACATAACAGGATGGTGAAAAACTGTACATAACTAATTTTTGGGAAATTTATTATAGTTATATATACAATTTATTTCATGCCTAAAGTGAAAATTACTCTTATTTTTAATTCTTTAAAATGAGTGTGTGCTTCTGATGATTGCAGGTAAACCAGAAAACTTGAAATTTGACTGGGTGATCTCCGAGTGGTCAAAATGTTCTGAATCATGTGGTGGAAGTGGTTTTCAAGTAAGTAACATGAGTTTGCTTTTAGTTTGTCCGCATATAAATATCAATGATTTATAGTTTGAGATGTGTAATTATCTATTTCACAAGTTCAAGAGGATAGTAATGCATTAGTGTTGCCTATTAATTCATAGATGTTGAATTCTTTTTCATATTACATTTTGAGTGTTTCTAGCCTGTGGTTAGAAAGTATTCTCAATAAGTTTACTTGTTGGGGATAGTACTGATATTGTTCAGTAGTTGCCTTGTTTATCTTTCTCTCTTTGTGCAGTGCAAGAAGGGAAATATGTATTTTTTTTTTTTTAATTTACTGTTTCTTTTCTTTCTATTGGTATGTTTCACATTGTAGTTTTTTTTTTTTTTTTTCATTGAATAATAGCGTATTGTAGGACAGGCAATTTTAATTTAATCGCAAGAATCTTTAAATATTTACATTTATGGCCTTTTGACGACCCACGATACTTTGTTTGGTGTTTCCACGTGTTTGGTTTCATAGGTTCCAAAACAATCATGGATACAAGTGTAAATATTCATGGCTTTATGGTGGGAATGAAAGTACTCTGCCATCTTGCGTCAAGCTAATATCCCAAGACTGGGCCGGCCAGTCGGTAACATGTGGGCCACAGGGTGTTAGTTTTAAGTACGTAACTTGTGGTTGTAATAATGCTTAAAAGAAGATTATTTTGTGTTCATTGTTTCCTTTTTATTTAGGTAACTGTCATATTGTCGGAAGTATAGTTTTTATTATGGTGCATTGTTGAAATTACTATCCAAATTATTATATACCTATTAAATTGTTGTTGTTGGTGTTAATGTAACTATCAACTTCGTGCAGTCTTAAATAACATTCACAATCTTTAAAATTATTTATTTATGGCTCCTTAGCCAATTCATGAACCTTTTTTATGCGTATTTTGATCAGTACGTTCCAGAGACGATTGCAGGTATGGGCATGTATTTTGACAGATGTGGACTTGGTGCAAGCAGATATTTTGCTCTGCCGAGTGCTGCAATATGTATTCGTTCTTCACCATCTTGCAAAGGCACAATTAGAACAGACAAAATCAGAAGAGGCACAATCGTGACCCCAGGCTGTTTGGTCATGCGATGCATGTGCTGTGCACCCTGCGCATGTTACAATTGTTTTAACAATGTGTAAGTGCGTAGTAATAATGCAGAAGGCTGCATTGTGCTAATTTTTTTAGTTGTGGCTATTGATTATGCAAGTGCATGTGGTTTTCTCTGAGTTTGTCATCTCAGTTGTTTTCAGAATCCAGTTTTGAGCACAATGAGAGATTGAAAAAAAACAAAGAAACTGAATATTTATCTGAATTCGATGTCAACATTGAACCACCTATTCAGCACAGTTAGTTGATCCCTGGGGGCTGAAAAGTCTCATCCTGATTTGTGTATTGATACTACCATTGTTTGTCATTGTTTGCTAGTGCCTCATATTGTGATTTTGTTAGTTTTGCACAGTTTTTATGGAACCACTTGCTGCATCTGTGGTCACAGCAGATACATTTTGTTGTACTCATTACTTCTTTTCTTCAGACAGAGCCTGTGTAGAACTCACATTGTCATCAATGCTATGTGTCTAAAATGTTTGCCATTGTCCAAATTTCTGTTCCGTATATAACTACATACTGTATTTTGACAGCATACGTATTTTTATTTTTGTGTTTGACTGTTATAGTTAGAAACAAAAGGGGCTACTAGAAGACAGTAAAAGAAGCAAATAATCCCAGTAAACATAGGTCCTGTAAGTTGATGTCAGACATTTTTTCATTTGAAACTGTGTGAAGAGCCATGGAAACCACTTCAACTGTTACACATGCACACTTTAGGAAGTAACACAACAGTGTTGTAACATTGGCATAACTGCACCTATGCGTACTTTGTACGTCAGTAGTTTCCGGACCTATGTTATTGGGATCATTTGTTTGTTCCGTTGTACTCTGCACGCCCCTTTCGTTCTTACCTATAATAGTCAAACATCCTGTATAGAATCTGCTTACACCTCAGTGGCCGCGGTTGCAAAATGATTAGACCATTCGCCTCCCACCAAGGCGATCTGGGTTTGATTCGCGGTGGGGTCAGCCTCCGGATTTTCGCATCTGGGAATCGTGCCGGACTATGCCGTTGGTTGGCTGGTTTCCCCCGCCCTTTCATTCCGGTGCTGCTCCAACACTCACCTGATACCACCCTTTACTAGCGCTAAAGACCTCGATGTTAAGCACTGACTAAAATTTCTCACTCACTCTCTTATCAAAGCCTTCAGACACCTATAAGAAGCATCTCCCTTCTGCCCTCTGTATCATCTACACCTGGTTTCCTCCTTGCCTTTTCAGAATGCTTCCCATATATCTGAGTTCTCTATGTGTTTCAACTTTTACCCACTTACTGTTACTTTTTTTCTGATTGGGTCTCAATTTCCTTTTTCATTATCACTTTATTGATATTGGTCCTAAGTTGGGATGGAACTCTTTGCAGGACACAAGAAGAGTGGGGAGACTGGTCAGGATATACTAGGTGGTAAATGGATAGAGGAGGATTGGGAAAATTAATTTACTTGTTAACCAAGAGTGTTATTGAGGAAGAGGCAATAACAGTGAGAAAATACTGAATCTATGAAGAACAGAATGGCGGAGACAGTCTATGCTTGGGAGATCAGTAAAGTATTGGAATTCAGTGAAAGGGATACAAAGTTTAAGGGTATTCATCCACCAAGATTTATACTGAAATATAATTTGTGCATTGCAGAGCAGTAAGAGATAAATTTCAAGTAGATTGATAAAAAAATAGAATTTGTTCACGAAGTTGTGCCTATTTTTTTGGAGTTGCCTGCATTCCAGCAAATATTAAAAACTACATACAAAAAACTAGGTTGTGTGACATTTTAGAATAACATTACTTTGGCCTAAAACCATTTTCGAAAGTTAACAGCTGAATATATTCAGTACAACAGCGACTTTAATTTTCAAGAGTAAAGTTGTCTAATGTAAAGTTCATGGGCCAATTTATGTTATAAAGATGTTTATTTCTGCAATAACAGTTCACAGTAATATTGTCTGATAGTATAAGTTTATTTTCAGCTCTGGTTCACTACAATTGGACTGCAAATGCCAGCCCTGCAACAGCAGACATGGTGAATTGCGTTCTGTGAAGAGTCACTCAATATGTACTGTACAGATATGCTATCTTTTGGCGACTAGCTGAACTAGCTGCTTGCACGTAGAAACAAAGAAGAACAAGGCAAAAGGGAAGATTGATTGTCTGTGGGAAGGGAGGGGAAGAGAGGGAGCATCATCTTGCTCACCTGTCCGTGTGTTATGAGACAAGGCTTCAGACTGAGTCATCTGCATAAATGACCTCATGCGTGCCAGAATAACTATCAGAAATCAAAAACCATTTAGTCAATTTATTGAAATAATTTTACACTATATTTATGAACTGTTCTGCCAACGATACTATATGTTAAATATCTATATGTCAGTTACATAGTTAATTTTTAAGAAATGTTTTTAGCAATGTCCTGTTCACTACGGACACGAATTAAATGCAGGAATGTAGTACGGGGAGAACAGTTTTGTTTTTGAAGATAGATGGGTGGTATTAGCAGACAAAAGAAAGAGGAAACTTAATTTGAAATTTTGATGCATCTTGTGAAGATATCCGTGAATATCTATTGGTTTGGTGGCAGGTAGAACTGTATACGACAGAATATCTCATTGACGCACAGGATGAATTAGCGATTGGACCAAACTTCTCTCTCATTTGTTATGTTTATTTTAATTACACATCATGTACTTATTTAATGTATACTGAAGGCATTTTGTTGCAAACATCGACCAAAAAATGGCCCACAAATAGTCATCTGGATGAACTCTACTAAGTTTGCTATCAGTTTTTTTTTTTTTTTTTTTTTTTTTTTTTTTTTTTTTTTTTTTTTTTTTTTTTTTTTTTTTTTTTTTTTTTTTTTTTTTTTTTTTTTTTTTTTTTTTTTTTTTTTTTTTTTTTTTTTTTTTTTTTT
>PNEQ01008934.1:55464-90364 GCA_003012365.1 Medauroidea extradentata | reverse complement strand
TGTAGAGGTGGAAGACAGACGGAAGCTGCTACATAAAATTAGAGTTAACTTTAAAATAAAAGAATGATTATAGAAATGTAGTTGTCATATTTTATGTAATTATAATAATACAAGGAATTATAAAATTTTAAGTGCATGTTGAAAGAAACTATTGATATATATGAGGGCAGATGGTTGAAGAAATTTAAGCCAATTGCAATCTTTACTGTATTTGATGTATAAAATCCTCCTGCAGGACTGTTGTGTTAGAAAGATTCTGAATAAAGTAAATGAGATACATATTATTTACTCACGCAATTTCACTTTGATTGCATTAATTATTTCACCTAAGAGCCCTTACACATATGGAATAACCAGTGTGCCTGATGGTTATTCCATATGTGAAAGGGCTACAACTCGATATTAAGTATGTACTACAAACAGTTTTTTGGTCAACTTCCACAATCAAAAACAAGGTGACAAAAATAAAACCAGTTACAGAAAAACAAAAAATTCAGAACTGAGTCTATAAAATCCCTTGTGAATGTGGAAGTAAGTACATTTGAGAAACTGGCAGGCCTCTCACCACACACCTTAAAGAACACAGAAACAACATCAAGAAAGGGTGAAACTGAAAAATCCAAACTAGCCGAACATATCTGGGAAAACAGTCGTACAATACTCTGGGAAGATGCTACACCAATTACACTCAAGGCAAACTCCACAAAAAGGAAAATAAAAGAATCTGCTTTTATCATCAGCAATAGTAAAGTCATCAGCCAACAAAGTATTGAATTTTAAAAAATATATGGAGTCCTTTAATCAAAAAAGAAACAAATTTAAATAGAGGCAATAATCATTGCAGATTATATTTTTCCAAACCATTTGTAAGCAAAACAATAGACTTAATTCACATCTCACTGCATATAAGCCCATTACAAGTTACGCGACCAATCAGGAGGCAGCTGCACTGTCATTGCCTGAGCTACATATAGGCAGTTTTCCAGATGTCACAATCAGTCTGCAGAGTTCCTCAGTCTGTACATGTGAAGACGGGAACAAATACCAGTTCCCGAAACGTTGAATCTGTTGTCTTGAGAAGTCTATTATTTTCCGTCTGATTTTTGTCTGTGTTATGTCTTGCCTGTGTTCAAATACATTTGTGTCTCTCATTATTTGTATTGTCGTCGTTCATCCATTTGGTGCCTTTTTCGCACACCTCATTTTTGTTGCACTTTTTTTGTCTGTCTTTTGTTGATTTTTTGTGTCGTCCTTCTCCAGTCGACTATATTCCCCTCGAGAATTATTTTGTGTTGTTTATCTCCGTTCTTGTCCTTGTGTCGTCTTCTAGGATGTAACTAAATTCCTTTCAGGAATGGGGGAGTTGCATGAAATTTAAAAATAGTTGAAATGTACAGAAGTCATATTAATTATAAAGAAGAAATATGAACGCAGCAAACAGAATTTTTCCTCTAAACACTTTCGTTTAGAAATGTGACGCAAAATAAAATCATGAAAATAGCAGCTGACGCGGCCGTGCCTGTGATCGGCTTTTGATTGGTCCACGTCATCAGCCGGCATGGAAACGTAAACACTCGCGTTCCTTTGCCGGCGAAAACACAGAACGGCGGTGGAAGGTTATATTAAATTATATCGTGCTTCGTGCATGCTGTAACTTATGATGACATTGTCTGACGGGTACGTTAAAGCCCAGTCCGATAATTTACCGAAGGTAGACGTATTTATGATATGCAACAAATGCTACACTATACCCAAAAAGAGAGGCGTCATGGGGTTGATATGGGTTGACGAGTTTCTATTCTTTAATTAAAACTTTTAATACACTCTGAGACGAAAAATTACTGTTTTTCAGCATACGGAAACTGCAGATGTTTTTTAAATATGTTGTATGTCATAGCTTGTATTGAATAATAAACGATGAAGCTAAATCAATTGTGTCACTGTTAACAAAAGACAATAATTTGGCTGTATATTTCTTATGATAAACACACAATTGTTATACCAGGCAGTATTTCCAGTAGGCCAAGGTTGGTTTTTAATGTCTTCTGTAATAAATGCAACAAATCAATTGAAACATTGTCTAAAAATGAGTAGGCCTACGATGAACCTTCTCCTGTCAGGCTGTCACAATGCAAGTTTCCATGCGGCGATAATCTTGCTTCATTAGTCTACACTTAGAAATTATTAGTTCATGTTGTCACAAATTGTTGACATATTAACCACTTTCCTAAAACAAATGTAGTACCCGGCAATTAATGTTGGTATGTATAAGCTACAGGAAAACGAAGTAGACCTATATACATATGTGAGCATTGTTAACAACAGGCCTACATAAAAAAAAACTGAAACTATATAATTTGATGATTGATAGAACAAGTTCCATTGAATTGTAACATTCAACCAATCAAACGTAATATCAATTAACTACACTGCGTTATTTTCAATCAGAAAAAAAAAACCTTAATGAAGCAAAAATTACAATAAACATTAAAATCATACCAGTTAGAAAAACTGTGTTGCAGGCCTAAATCTTTTTCCTACTTCGTTGAACAGCAAAGCCTTCTGTTAAATACACTTTTAAAAAATTATTGATTATAGAATATTTGATTTATTAAATGTGGGTTCGTGTCAACATCAAAAATATTTCAATATGATTACAATGCGTTTGCAATGTTTTTATATTTACATCCAAGACAGCTTTAAATAGACACATGGCATTGGGGTTTCATTACTGTGTTCCTTAAGTTACATGCTTAACTTAGCTATAAATGAATCTCCAACAACATTAAATAAATAAACTATACATATCACTACCTAAATAGCTACAAATTAATTTTGTACTTATGTCAAAATGATCTTCGCAACAGTACAAAGTACTAATCATCGAAACATTCACGTCTCGGCACGCAGCTTTGAACTATTTCGGTCGTATTTGTTTGGATTTCGGGACAGTAAAAAACAGTTTTGAGACTGAATTAATGCTCGTATTTGTGCATCTAGGCACAAAACACCACTTATAGTCGGGCATTCTGCCGAACTCTCTCTTTAACAATCGCACTCGCGCATCTGCTACTGCTACTGCTGGCCTGTGTTGGCCTACTACATGGGCTGATGACGTCGCAGCGGGTAGCTATGTTGTGACGTAGGGTTTTTGCAGGCATTTTGAATGCAAGATTTTGAAATGCTTGTATTTACCTCAAATCAACTCCAAATTTAAAATTTTCACCTCCTATCATCTAGTTTTTTAACGCAGATTACGTTAATGTTCTCAGTAAAATGTGTTAGAAAGGCCCATTATCTGTACGTTGTATTTCTGTTGACTACAGCTTACTGGCTTTTCGTTTTTTTTTTTTTTACACTTGGGTTTTTCTGTAGTACGGCAATGTTCGCCTGCAATGGTGTATGTCCAAAACAACTTTGATTAAGCGAACCCATTGCAAGAATCCTTCAAAGATCACATGTGTCACCAGTGTTTCATAAAACACCAAAAAAAAAAAAGTTTATAATTTACAAACTTCTCCAAGGTATTTAGTGACCTGTATCCAGTATTGTGCAACGTTTAAGGTATTTATGTAAGCATCATTCTGGAAAGAAAAAGTTAATACTTAAAATGGTTGGATAAAGGACATGTGTCAATGTAAATCCAATTTTACGTCTTTTCGTCCCATTAAAGGTCTAAATTAGAAACATCCTGAGATTTTATTTTTAGATATTTGTATAAATGTTTATTTTAATTAAAGAGAATTCATAATTATAGCCCGTTTGGTTCAAGCCGTATTGACAATTCATTTAAAACCCATTTCACCCTTTTATATCCCCAGAAAGTAAAATTTAGGAAAATTTTTAAAAATAAATTTCTGGGTTTTACGCACCCATCATCCTGAAGCAAAAACAACTCGTATTTCAACATGTTTGACAGCTATTGATGATTTATCGAAAACAAATTTCACATCTTCTCACTACTTTATAGATCGTATACCATTTAAAAACCCTGAAATCACATTTTTCACTTTTTATGAGTACTCCATTGAAATGAAAACCATGAAGATAGCCTGTAGGGTTTGAGGTGTATCAGCAGTTAATTAAAAAAATCCACCTGATAATTTTTTACCCCTTTCCGCCCCCTTAGATGCCAGATTTATAAAAATCAAGATATTATTTTTAGGCATATTATTACAAACATAATTCGTAGGCAAAAATCATGACGCTGTATAAAAGTGCAATGGGGCGATATATAACCCTTTGGTTTAGAATTGGGAAAATTTGTTAAAAACAATATAAATATCCTTAAGCAAAGAGCAGTTCAATATCTCATCTGATTCAATAGAAAATGGAATTTCGAATTTTCACGTCTTTGTACCGCCTTATGGAAAAGATTGGGGGAAAAAAGTGGATTATTTCTTAGACATTCTATTGAAGTGAACACATTTTAAAATCTTTATACTACTTAGTATGCATTTTTATAAATGTTTCATTGAATGAAAATCATGACGATAGCCCATCAGGTCAGAGATATATCAAAAATTCATCGAAAATGCATTTCATTTCTATTCACTCCCTTAGGGGCCGAAAAATAATCACAGATTAGCGCTCGCCTACAACATGACAGGAACCCACACAACTAATTTCACATTTTAGGCCCAGTGGCTTGGACTGTAGTCAGTTAACTTTTTTTGTGTATAGATATAATATTTTCATGGAGGAAATACATCTACAACTTTTGCAAGTTTCTCCAATGATGCCATGTAATGGGAATTATTATTATTATTATTATTATTATTATTAATATTATTATTATTATTATTATTATTATTATTATTATTGTTGTTGTTGTTGTTGTTGTTGTTATTAATATCATTATTATTATGCTATGTGTAATTGGGCGTTTTTAATTTGTCATTAATTGTAGAATTTGGCAAGCCTATTGTTTATTGCACGTTACGTCTGTAGTAGCGTAAATTGTGATTTGATTTATTTTGCAAGGGTTTCCTTATATTTGCGTTTTGTTTTACCTCCAGTATTGTCCCACACTCTTTTAATTTTATTATTATAATTCAGTTAAATTACCAATGCATTTTATGTAAAATGAAATAAAATTTGAGCTGTGCTACGTTCTTCTATGCTTGTTACGTGGTCAAACAGAGATAGTTCTAAAATGTTAAAGCTGCTCTTTTCAGCTTTAGACGATACAAAGTTCAGTGTGTTCAGCTTTATGTCAGTAATATTAAAATAAGATACAGAGTACACATTTTTTTTAAACAAAGTACATTTACTGTTTTCTGTTAGGCAAAAAGGTAAAAAAATTGTGTTGGTGAACATGTGTATGTAATCTGAGTGGTAAATATGTACAGTATATTTTTTAATTTATACATTATTTTATTTAGTTTTGGATGATTGGTAAATGTTATTTTGGCTATGCTTGGCGTAAGCGATAACAAATACAAATATCTGTGTACTCTCTCATGTTGTATGTATATTATATACTGTATTTCAGTAACATTGCCTTTTCTTCTTAATTTTTGAAGTATTACCGGTATTAGTCTCATCTCAACGTGTTTCACCATACCAAGTTTTGAGACAAAACAAAAATATGTGCAAGTTCAGTATTTCAAAGTGACAAGTGACAATAGAGCTGATCCTATTGGAAACTTATAATACATGAATAGCAAAGTGCAAAATATGAACTACCAAACAAATTGGAATTTTGAATGCAATTGTATCTTTTATAATACATTTTAAATATATTTAATTTTAGTCATAAATCATTCCGGTTTGGATAATGTATACAAAATTTTTAGAATTTTCTTTTAAGATGTTGAATGCATGTGCAACTTTATATACAGACGACAAACAGTAGGTGTTTTTATATATATACTAATTTGTATTTAGCTGTGACTATTTATTGGGCATACTAAATGTTTAAATGACATAATTATTGTATAATCTGTACATTAGCATTTCATAAATTATGAAGATATTCATAATATAATTTTTGACTGAGTGAACAACGATTTCAATAAACACCCAATGTATCATGATGACAGTTATAAAAAATATGTGTTTCTCGCTCAGTTCACTGTTATTGCATGTGGACAGGTTGCGTTCCTGATTGAATAATCATGACCTGACTCAACTGTACGTAGTTGGTCGATTGACTGACTGCGAATTGAAAATGACACCACAAGGTTCATCACGGCCTTCATGTGTTAACAAGAGGGACAGTATCAAGCACACAATCATGTTCTCTAATCATGCTGTTTGTCCTTCCCCCCTGCCTTCCTACACAAGTCTGAGTGACGAGGCAGAGGCGAAGGTAGAAGAAGGACAAGCAAAAATATCCTGAATGAGCTTCAAGCATTGACCACTAGATGTCGGGTTGCATATACATCCATCCATCCACGCCTTGAGAAAGCTGTCTCGCCACTCACAGCGATATCCAGCTCCCTGCCTTGTATACAATTTAACTGGGTGCAGAGCACACATAAGTTAACATTTTTGGACATTTTGAGCATGTTTGCGGCTTATTCCGACGCATGACTGTTTTTGTGGGTACATGAATCCCTTTAAGATGTGTTGGGGAAGTAGTAAATAAGTAAGGGGAAGAGGATAAATTTTCCAACAGGTGGTCACCCAATTGTAATATTATTGATACTATAAGCAAGTACGTTTATGTCCTCTCAAACAGTCAGAGAAAATTTGCAGTTTCAAGTCAGTGTTTTGAAAAAGGTAATGTTGCTTGGATTATTAACTGTACTGTAAATAAAAATTATGAAAACATTTTTATGCACATACATAATGTTGCCATTAATGGAGTGTATTACGGGAGTAATTGCGTACTGTTCAGATGAGAGCGGCACACTGCATGGTACGACTGCACAATACAACCCAGAGTGTGGACCGCACACTGTGTGAGGATGCTGGCCTGGAAGCACCTCCTACATTGCAGAAGTGTGGCACAGACAGTTGCCCTCAGTGGATCCCCAGCTCCTGGTCCCCCTGCGAGGTCTCCCGCTGCTTCACCTGGAACACAGGTAGCCTGCAGTGCTCTTCACTCTCACTACCAACTTTGTGCAGGCAGCACCCGTATGAAAATGAGGTCAGCATTACGATATGCTTCCTTTAAGAGGCTTGCTTAGAGGGCTGGTTAGCTGTCGCAGCAGGTTAGAAGTCCACATTTATTTTTAAAACTATGCATGTTTACAATGTATCTATGTACAAATTGAGAAAAGAACTTTTTAGTACTTTCAAAACATCACATGCATTCAAAATACATACTATTTCCGAGCCCTTCGACTCCAGTTTAGCTAAAAATTGTCTTTTTCGCACAGCTAGACCTTAAAATCCACCCTCAGATTGATACAGAACTAATAGAGGGTTCTGCAACGTACAGACTTCCCACCAATAACACGATAGGGTCAGTGCTTAAAGTCAGATAGTTCCAGCAAAACGACAGAAACACTGCACACCTGTTCATCACCTTGTAAGTTAAAGTATTTGGGCTAGGTGCATAAATCAATGTAGCCCCTACTGCTCCCTGCCTCTGAACTTCTAACGTGCAAAAATTTTCCAGGTTGACAGAACCTATAACCTCAATTCTATGAAATTACTACGAACATTCATTTGTACAAAAAAATTGTTAAGATCCTGCGTCTCTGTGCCTCTAATCATGCAAAAAATGTCCAGGTTGGCACAATCCTTAACCAAAATCCTATAAAATAACCATAAATGTAAGTTTGTTAAGTAATTTGTACCAAAATTCAAATCTCAAACGGGGCGCAACACAAACACAAAAGCGCAAATGATAAAAGTCAAATTTCCAATGGGCGCAAAAGTTATTCACAGGGCGTAGTACAATAAATAGTGGCTGAATCGACAGTCCAAACACGAATAATCTTTGGGGTTCTAGGAAGGGCATGATTTTCCAGCACAATTTTACATACAGTATTTGTCAGTATTTGTTATTATTTGCTAAAATTATGAATATATTATGCCACATCCGCCATCTTTAGTTTTCAATAGTTATAATTTAATTTACCGGGACAGTTTTTGCTGTTTTGACCCGGGGCTCCTCATCCCCTGCCAGCCGTCGCGTCCAGGGGCGTAAGTTCGCATATTAAGTATACCACCAGCCCCGTGCTGTTTTACCACGTCACCTACTGGAGAGGTTTGTGCTCCAGGTCCGTTTAACTGGCATTGGCCGTCTGCGAGTACCAGTCTTTTGTTCATGGTGAGTAAACTTCAAAAAAACTATTTACGTCTTTCATTTGCAAGTAGTGTTCTTGGCTCACCCCATCCCTAGTGACGCTTAACGTAAATTTTGAGTGTGTTGTGGCTTGGGGACTGGCTCTAACAAGTCCCCAAAGATCCGTCGTTTGAGGGTGCAACAATCCACTGGTATGTAGCCTGCCCCGTGGTCGTCTGCCTATCGACCCTGGGGTCGTCATCAAAGGGGGTTACCTCCGTGGCGGAGTGTGCCCTTTCCCCACTAACCATCTCATTTCGGCTCTCCCTGCTAGCCGGTCCACTCCCTTAACTTTGTCACCCATATCCCGTCCGACTCACCTACCGAGTCAGTCATCATCTACATGTTCCCCCCTAGCGCCCGCGTTATGTATATCACAGACTCTTAATGCGTTCTGTATACTCCAAGATCTCTTTAATTTGTCTCGTGTCCTTCATTCTTATGATATACCCATAAAATTTCAGTTAATGTTTCTCCCTGTCATGTACCATGTTAGATATCTGTTCTGTCTCTTGTCTACTCAGCCTTTTTCTGTCTTATTATGTCCTAGAAATTTTCTGATGATCGCTTTCTCTAAGTTTTTGATGTCTACTAGTTCACTTTTCTGATCCATGACCAATTTTTCTGGTTTAATGACAGTGTTGTAATGTCACAATTTAATATTATATGAAAGGTATCATTTACTGTAGATATTTCCAATCTTTCAGAATGCTTTCGTCATACAGTATTTTGGTATGTGTCTAAGTTTTGGAGGTTAGGTAAACACGTCCAATCTTGATTTAGAAGAGTGAGATATGTCTTTAGGTAGTCACGTTTATCATACCGGTAACTATATTTTGTGTAATGAGGTGGAGCTTTTTTTTTTTTCCAATTATATTGAAATTTATTATTAGAGATGGGTGATTACTATTTTCTTTAACTAATGTGTTATTTACTTTAGCCACTGCTATAAATTAAAGTTGGTAAAGCATAAATCTAAAAGGCAGTGACGCAGCATGATATTTTGTTATGGGAATGTCCAGGTCTCTCTTACACAGAAATACAAATAATTAAACGAGGGTCCAAGGGTTTCTACCCCAGGAAAATGTGAAAATTTAAAGTTAAAAATAGCAGTGTTTTGACCTATTCTGCATGTTTTTACTGTGTACAAATATCAAATAGCATTATTGTTTACAGTGGCATTTCATAACCTTTTCTTACTATTGATATGTTAAAAGGAGGTGGTCTAATTTCCTCATGTAAATGCTTTCGTAGTTATGTTTTGCCAAGTATTTGAACTAGAAGGTTTGTAGTAGGAAGTTACTTTAGAGCTTGAGGTTACAAATATTGCCTACAAGAACCTTTAAAGTAGTGAAGTTCATTGCTACTATTTAGCTAAAATGAAACACGTATTTTAATTTCCACAGGGAAATTTAGTTACGTATCTATGTTTATACTCTGATTTCGTTACTGTTGAATCAGGTAAAGTTAGTTATCTATATTTATACTCTGATCTCTTTACTGATGGACACTATTAAGTTACTAAATAACTGTTCTCAACCACATTTTAATAATAATTTATATTTATTTAATGTGACGTTGCGAAAATTGTCGTCTTATTTAGAACTCTAACTTTTGCAATAATAATTTGCAGCCCTTTTATTTTTATTCAACTTAAATTTTGCAGTGTGCAAGGAAATTCGACAAACAAAATAAATAATTGTTTTTAATGCACTATACACATGATTAAATTATTACTTTAAAAAATTACAAGCACGATGTAAATGAGACACACCTATAAATTTGTACAACTCCAGCTTTCAGTTAATTTTTCTCTGTGAACATGTCCTTTTTCTCTGTGAACATGTCCATGACGTTAAATCTAATAAATTTATGCGTAGTATTGCAATAGAAACTATTTTTAATGGACGTTCACAAGTCATGACAACTGATGAACTGTGCTTCCTAACGTGATTACTTCAACTGAAGGGTGGGAAGTAAGCAATAACTGCACCGAGATATTTATCCCAAAAACTATATGTGATAACCACCTTCCCTCTCTTGGTACACAGTTGCCTTTTACCTAAGTATATGGCTTGTTATGCTACAGAGAAAATAATGAAAACCAAAGGGAAAGCGGAGCTCGCACTAACGTGCTACTGTCTTAAAGACAAATGGCAAAGCTAGAGAGCAGGACCCAATAAGGAAAGAGGATATTGTCTGGTCACTGCAACTTCTCTACGCTGACGTTGTATACATAAAAACTGAACTAAGATAGGTCATTGTTTGCGCATGTTTCTCTCTGCCCAACTCCCAGCATATAGTATATGCCTGGCCAAGCTGGCATTGCTCAGGAGCCGGGACTGACCTAGGGGACAAGAAGGTATGGAAGAGAAACACCCTGGCTTTCAAGCTGGTGTACTAAATACCCAAGTGAATTTTTACGTACTCACAACAAAAAGAACTAAAAATTTAATATCTTTTAACTTTTAGTGAGGGAACACCTGGCATATCAGCTTCTAATGATGCTATGCCACTGCTAAAAGGCTGGTATTTGCTGACCATGTCACTGAGAGTAAATGTTTTACCACACTAATTCTCAACAAATTGTTCAGTTTTATTGAAATAGAATTGAAAATCTTGTGCCGTTGTAGAATGAGGAATGTAAATATCTGCTAGAAGTAATTTAGTGCTGGAGTTGAGTTTTACTTCAATCTAAATTGTGCCGATGTGGGTGAATATACATCTGAAATCAGGAAAAAATGTATGTGTTTGAACCTTTTAAGGACACCTTTACCACGAGATTTCCGTATTTCATCCGGATTGCTGACTGCTTTATAGTGTCGCCACGGGAAAATAGTGAGATTTAATGCTTTGGTCGTTTAGCCAAGCTTCAGTATGAAGGATAGTTATCAATTGTAACATTTTTGAAGGACGTTATTGGTTTACTATGCAAGCCCTTCTACATTTTGGTTTTATTTTGTTAATAGACTTAGGTGATTGTTAATTTGTTTGTACGGCTGAATCTGAGCGGGAGATGTTTGTTGGCGTGTTATTCTCAAAGGATGTTATTGAGGCAGGTGGACTAATGTGTGGGAAAATAGTTCTTCATTCTCGAGTGCTCCTTTAAAAATGTTGCTTGAAAATCCAGCAAGCCAAAACATTGCATTGTAAATAATTTCACAGTCTTTTTCTGCTACTGTTACATAAAGTGATGCCTAACAGTTCTGCCTTGTTTTTAGCTGGACTGTTTTGATGTAGTCTACACTGATTTCTGTTTGAATGCAAGATGTAAGTTCTGTTTCTTTGACTGTTTGACTGAAGGTACAAAATGGGCGACAAAAATACATTTTGTACGGGACAAATTTTATTGACTGACCCTTTCAGTGATGTGGAGTTATATGCACCAATTTGGCTGAAGTTGGTTTTCATATGTTGGATGTTTTTCTTTGAGGTCAAAGTTGATTTTTGCTGTGTTTTTTTTTTTTTTTTTATGATTGTCAAGTTTTCTTTGTCACTGTTGTGGTGACTGGACGCTGCTGTGGACGGTTTTTTATTGACCGCGTTACTGATGCATACCAGGTTTCTGGACAACTTGGCCGAGAGTTTTTTGCTTGACTTTTGTCAGACTTTCTGTTTGTTGCCACATCAATAACTCGAACCCTTTTTAAGGGCCTACGACCCTTTTCCTTTCATCTATTCTCCTGCTAACATTTTCAGATTGCAGTCGTCATTATTTTTAGGTGTTGACTTGTCATTAAAGAATTTACATTTTACTGTAGAGTTGAAAGTAAAGTAATAATATTTTGCTGACCTTGGTTTAACTGTGATAACTTCTCTGCCTATCATCATAGACATGCATATAGTTTGTGTTGTAATTTTCCAAGGACATGAAAAACACAATTCCAGTGCACTTACTCAAATCCTTCAATTGGTAATGTGTCACAAAGTAGAATTACCACTTTTTGATACCATGTCAGCAAATAATATTTTTATCAGCTGCTTAAAAATGGCACCTTGCTATTGATCCTAAATAGCTACTATTAATGTTGAACAAGCCACCAATTAATCATATGTAACGTCAAAGTCTACTGTTCATGCAATTTTTTTAAACCTAGACATGAACAATAAACCAACAAATTGTAAATACACTGTTTATCTTTCCTTGTGGTTTCGGGACAACCAGATTATCTTATCATCACTGTAATATGATTACCTGTCGTTTTTCATACAAAACATAATACTTAACTACTAGAACTCTGTTATGACATTTATGATAGAACCAAGAAATGTTGATGTTATATATGGAAAACATTGTAAGGTCATTTTCTGTTGAAAAGTAGGTGTGATAAAACAGAGTTCTATTGTACTATGTAAACCACTGCTCATCACAATTTTACTAGCACTTGTCTGTTTAAACATTTGCATTTATGTACCCATAATATGCATGGCATTGTTTGATTCTTCTTAAAAATACCTGTTTGTTGATCAAAGTTTTGTTGAACTTTCATGGTGACCTGCAGGCATGTGTACTTCCTGTTACATCAGCTTTGAATACTGTGAGAAATTTCTTATTTCTGAATGTCTTATTTAGTCAATCAGTATCCTGTTATTCCACAGGATGCATAAGATTATATTGAAGCAACTGTATCTTACAGAATTATTGACTATGACTCAAAGTTTGATAATGTTCACTGTCCCATGTACATAATACCATAGTTACTATTTTAAAGGGCTGCTCACTAGGTCTCAGAGACTTGTCTGTTTACCAACTCACAATAAGTCACCAGCTCCTGTGTTGGCTGCTCATTTACCAGTGGTTCTATGTTCATTGGCTTCCTGGAAGTTTATTTCAGCATGTTAAGTAACCAGTTTTCACTTTCTGGGATACTTCCTGTCTGTGGAAAGCTTGGTAGCATACTTACAGGTACTTGATATGACTCCCAAATTTTTACAAAAAATAATTATTCAATGCTTATCTTGTCTATTCACTGGCAACAGAAAAGGTTATGCTGAAGAGAAGTGATTAGATGGTTTAATGGAGCAAGTATTTTTCTTTTAATTTCCAAAAAATAATGATCCTGATGAACAGCAAAAATTAAACAAATAAACAGGATAAATATGTGTAGGTAAATAGCGACATGCAGTTACATCAACTCCACCAATAATGGTAGTGTTCATCTTAATACAGATTACATAGAGGTTGAAAATTTAAAATGCATGATAGTTGTTGAGAGGGAGCTTTGTCAGATATTAAATTCCTAAGGTTCTAAGACAATTTCTATTTTATTACACAGTACCTTGTTAACCTGTGGTGGTACGTATTGATGTTTCCAGTTGTTAATGTGCTTTGGTATTGTGTTGTGTTAGCCATGCAGAGGCGAGACATTAAGTGCCAGCTCAGTAATGGCACAGAAGTGGACAGCCACTTGTGTGGCGAAGAGAGGCCGCCACAGAGACAAGAGTGCTACAACGACAAGTGCAAAGGCACGTGGAAAGTTGGCGAGTGGTCTGAGGTAATTTTTAAATTTCTGTAATAGAATTAGTATTACAATGGCTGTTTACAAATTCCTTACATGCCCCCTGGAATCATCATCCTCTTTGCACAAATGCTTTCTGCTTAATTAGAGTACAGTTAGCTGATGTACAGTTTTTAATGTTGCAGAGACTTTGTATCTTTTGTTTTTTGCTGCTTCATGCTGATGAGGGATTACTAGGATAATGTTAAATATTCATGGCACGAGCGAGGCTTGTGGAAGCTAAGTGCAGTAAAAGGGAGCTGTCCTGCATATACAGTGAAAAAGAAGAAATCTGTAGATATTGTCAGATGGATATTAGCAAGGAGACAAGAGTCTAGCTGTTGCAGGAAATTGCTCCTTGCTTCTCCCTTCAATGTGCATGCATCCCCATTATACTTTTGCCAAGGTATAAGGAGATGCAATACCATATATTAATTTTTACTAGAGTTTACTAAACCAACAAAACCATCTTTTGATTCAAAACATTTTTCAGCATTTTAAACTAACATAAATTACCTTAAACCATTGTTAAATAACCTAAGTAAACTGTCACAGGAAACGGGGGAAAGAAGGTAGGTTTAAGAAAACTAATGTTCTGACCAGCAGGAGTTCTGGACAGGAGCAAATAGTTAACCACAAGGACTATACCCAAATGGCAATGAGAATAGCTCATTAGGAGTAGGATAAATTTGGTATGTTGCAACATAAAATGTTACTGTCATCTGAAGATACAGTTGGATTACATTGCTTCTGCACCATGGATTTACTTTACAGTAGTGATACTACACAGTTAGACATGCTGCATGCCATGGTTAGAGGTAAAATTTATTTTAGCTAGCTTGAAGGAAATACAGGTTGCTGATAACGATTGATACTACTAGGAGACCATGTACTATTTGGTAAGCAAGAATATATTTTGTAGTTTTTAAATAGTACTGTATAATATTAATAATTCATTTTATGGAATTAAAGCATGAATTTTTTTTTTGCAATAGTTTGATATATTAGGTGCTCTAAATTGCAATAAATAAAAGCTTCTAGGATATAGATTGCTTAATTCATCCAGTTTGTTTTCATATCAAAGTAGGATGTTAAATTATCATTGTTATAATTATTCCAGTTCCCCTTACTGAAGTGCCAAGAGAAGTACGTAACTCTATAAGGGTCTACTGTAACATCACATGTCCTGTAGCCTCAAAAACTTTAACAATGGTCTTCAAATAATGGTGTTCTAGCTTGATTCAACTCGCTGATACACATTTGTAGGTGTCACTTGATCTCTTCATCTCAAAACCAAAAATGCTTTGTTGTGTTTATCTCTGGTAAACATGGTAGCCTCACTGTTAGTCTAAACCAGTGGTGTATCCTGAGGGAAAGTTTCGTGGGGTATCTCTCATACCCACTCCCTTCATCCAAACCACAACATTGATATAAAATTGTCCTGCGAATGTTTTACAATAGAAACTACTACAACTACTACAAATATAACTTCATACCTGCACCTGTAAAATGGGAACATGACACCACGCTGACAACACATGCCCACACAGATGAAATACAGTACCACAAAACTTTTTTCCCCACAAGATTTGCATAGAAAAAGTCACTTTTAAAGGATTGTATCAAGTTGCTGGTCATGTATTGTTTCTAGTCCTTTAACAAGTACACTGTTCATCCAACTTTTCTCATAGCCAAATACAGGAACATCTTGCAGGTAGCCTTCATTTACAAAACAATACATTCCCTGAAACCGTCACTATACAATATAGTGTCTCGTTTCCTGCTGAACAGTTTAATGCTTGGAGCTTCTTTTGGATTTATTCGAGAAATTTGTTGCACATCCAGAGAATTTGAGGACAGTTTTTTTCTGGCACAGTTGACAAAATTCTGTTAAGATTGAATTTCTATACTAGCGTTAAGGGAAAAAAAATTGTTGTATGTATTAAACTAAACATTTGCAGTTTGAGACTGAACAACAGCACAGACAACCTATTTTACATACTTTATGTTTTGCAACTATCAGCTTATGTTTCTTCCTCTACTAATATACATTTATTCTTAAATATATTTTTTTTTAACTAGGATTCAAATACATTACATTACAGCTTGTTCAGTGTAATAAATCATAATTTAACACTGCTCCAAATTGTTAAGATGCAATCAGACTTATTAAACACATATCACAAAGAAAGTAGTTCTCAGTAAGTATGTTACAATATGTCTTCTATTTCGACATAATTTTTCTTACAATTATGTATCTAAATATGTAATACCCTACAATACAGTTGCACTTGTAATATGCATGATCATGCTGCTGTTAAGTTATGAGGTGCAAGATTTGAAGGTACTATAACACGAGAGTTGGACGCAACCTCAACAATTACTGAGGACGAGAACATGAAGCATGTCAGGGCATTTAAGGTTTAACATGGACCGCATGACAGCAGATACTTTAAACTTTTTCCCTCTTTATAGACTAGGAGGGATGCCTGACACACATGACTGTTGGTTCTATGAAGGTTGTATGAAGGGTTTATTGTATACTTAATGTTAAATCGACTCAAACATAGACACACTCTAAGCTCTGGACATAAATAATATCATGAATCAATTCACATATATATCTAAGATGGGTAATACAGTACAAAGCATTGTAGGTTTCCAACCTAAGGGTTGCTGCCCTGCGAGTTGTTTACATTAGGTGTTTGTGCACATTGCCTGAAAGAGAAACATTGTTCTTACAGATAATTGGTGAAATACATAATAATTATTGAAATGTTCGAGGCTAGAATGTCAAGTGGATATGATAGTTCGTGATCCAGGTAAACTAATGGAGTGATTTCGTTACTTCTGTATAGACCATAAAACATTATTTTGAAAATTTTGCTTCATAAGGATGTAGAACGCAGTAAAGGTAATGCATGTTGAGTATCAGCTGAATGGACCAGTTTAGTGCAAGTACAGTTGTTATGTCAACTGCTCACAAATAACAGGAATGATGGCTGGCTGTTTAACTTTAACCCACTTCACCAGTAGCGTACAACATATCTTGATACAGTGCTCTAAGTTCCTGTAGTTTATGGGCAGCCCTGAATAGTTCATTGTTGGTGTATGAGTTATACTTATTTTATACCTACAACATCTGTTTGTTAGATATAATGGAATTTGTTAAATTTGTGAATCAATGTCTGCATGTTTGCAAAGACAAATATGTAAATGAGCTTTTTGTATTATAAGTAGGCCAAATAAAACTAACAATAAGTTATGTATGCACAAGAGAATATACGTTCTGACATAGATCCAAACACCTACTAACGTGAATATAAAAAAGGTAAAGACAACACAATAAACTCTAGATTATTTGTGCTTCGCGTGACCATTTTTTGGCTTTTCCGTGCGGTTCCCTCCGGCGATAACTATTAAAACGCTGCATGCCAGTTAAGGAGGGCATGGTACATATTTAAACAATAGCAGTCCTAGACAATAGTTTATGCTAATGTTTTAAACAAAATAGTTTCCAGTGTTACGAACTTCTGTGGCACAATCTCTAACGCCGGAACCTCGTGCATTTAACAGCGGCGCAAAAGATAACGCTTAACGAATCAGTAATTTTGGATAAATATTTACTCATAAAGTTGGAAAATATCATTATCTAGGATTGTCATTGAGTATTTTATTCACATTGGCTTCGAAAAAAGCGTAGAAATCAATTGATGTTTTCAGTGTTTATTTATCTACCACGCACTCTTAATGCACCAAACATAAATGTGACACTACTTAATGCATGTACCAGTGCAGTTATTATCGCTCCCCTGTCACTGGCTACTTATTGACAAGCAGTGTACCATGTAGGCGCGCGCACCCACACACACACAGACACACAGACACACACTCACAGACACACACACACACACTTAAAAACACACACAGACGCACACACATAAAATGTAGTCTACTAATCTGATACCTTACTAGTGATGTTTTATTTAATTAGTACACTGCAGCTGCAAAATGAATATAGAATGACAAAAAAACTTTTAAAATCTTTGGCTGTAATGCTCTTGAAGTGCACATCTGCCAAGTTAGCCCATACATGCAACACCGACATATGTGAGAAGTACGCTGTACTTTCCCCTTCCTTCTCACTCCCACTCCAGAACAAAAAAAAAATAATTAATAAAAATTATAAACCACAAATATTGATAAACTTTGATTAAAATACCGTATATACTCGTGTAAGGTGCGCCCTCGTGTATAGTGCGCACCACGGTTTTTGCAACAAGTTACAGTGCCTCGCTAGTATGTAAAAAAAACACGGGAGGATGAGCCCAGCGAGCGGCAAAACAGCATGAGGGATGCTATGACGGACAGGTCAAGGAAGGAGGGGGGAAGAAAGGAAACGTAGTTGGCAACATGTAAAAGAGAGAGGAAAGATAACATTCACACTGGTGAAGAGTGTGAAGGCAGAGAGGGTGGTGGCGAGCCAGGAGGGGTGGGGTGGCTTGTCTCTCTGCCAAGGTCGCTTGCTGTCTGGCAGCCCTCGCCTCGCGCGTGTGTGCCTTGCTCTGCTGTGCCAGCCGCTTCCAGCATGTCCCCCCCCCCCTCTAACCCTAAGCTATTGAGATACCCTCACCACTAAGATAACATGCCATGACAGCAGCAAGCTTGCCTTTTTTATTTGTCCTGATGTGTTTGAGGGGGTGGGGGAAGGAAAAAAAAGAATGACACTCTTTTTTTTCTTCCTTCCTTTCCTATGAAACGATAGCTGGTCACCAGCCGCCGTCAAATATCTTTCCCGAGTGGGGATGGGGAAGGGGGAAAAAGGAGAACAATGACGTCTTTTTCTTACTTTCTTCCCCATGGACCTATGAGACCTCAAAATTAATTTTTAGGGTTTTAGCAGCAATGGTTACTACAGAGCAAGGCAGGAGGGGAAAGGGGGAGAAAAAGAAAAGGAAGAGGATTAATGATGGAGGAACCTGGCCGTGAGAACGTATTCATAAACATATTTGCTACTTCTAGCTCCCCAGTGATATACTCACAAATAACTCTCTCTCTCTGTGTGTGCATGCACAATGCACATGTGGTTAGTAATGTATATTATTATTTTGTATGTATTATGTCTGAAAATCATGGAAACATGTTTTTAATTTATTTAAAATACGTTATGAAAAATTTCTAGCCAGTAATACCTTTTACAAGTACAGTATAGTCACATTCAATTGAAAGTGGCCCTCAAACACATGAAATATGAACATCCTGTTAGTGAACTCCCGACCTCTTTACAAAATGCTGGTAAAGAGAGGTGATTCTGTAACAGAGTGTTCACGACAAAGTAATAAACAGGAGCGCGGAAAATGCTTCATTGTAACTCGTTTAATCAGGAAGATATGCTTAGTGTGTGGATTAGTAGAAGAAAAGGAAATCGTCCCTCAACTACGCCACAAAAAATTACACCAAATAAATAAAATTACTATAAAACTAAGCCAAGAAAATCATGATTAAAGTATGTTTGCGAGTCCATAGCAATAAAATAATGCCAAGACCATGTGATGGTGCTGTCTCTCTGCCGTGTTGTGTATTGGTGTGTGTCGTCTTCGGGTTGTATATGTTTGTGTGTCGTTCCTTGGCACATGGCGACATGTGTAACGGGTTTATGTGCTTTGAGTTATTGTTGTTACTGAAAAACTTGCAGGATGACGATACGAAAAGAAACACAAAGAAACACACCTTTCTGTTTTACGACTATTTATTTGCAGCTACGATCAGTGTTCCAATATAAATAGGTGTCCATTGTAAACAACTAAAATAACAAGATTAACCGGTGACGTGACATGAGATAGTTCGCCAAAACAACTATTCCCGAGTGTCTGCCCAAGACAATAGAGACGCACGTTACTGCGGTTTACATACTTAGTACTCGTTATAGGCTTCACTCAGGAAGATGGCTATACTACTATATATGGTGCAACACCTTGGCACACCTGGAGCTACTGAGTACAAAAGAGCAAAGTAAAAAATTAAACAAGATGAAGATTTATCAAAGTGATTTCTCCCCCGAGACTTGACTTCCCCGCGCCAGCGCTCCCGTACACGTCCTCTCTGTCCCGCCATAACACTTCGACTGATAGCACATTCAGCCGGCCATCATTCCACGACCGTTCACGAACTCCGATGTATCACGACTGACCGATGACAAACACAAACAAGAAAACTTAGCCGGCCATCTCCCGGCGACCGGTCACGAGCTCAGATGAATCGCAACTAACTTTCCTGGGCGGACACCCGGACTTACTCGGCCGAGCGGCGGAGGGATACATCAGAATCCAACTTGCCTAAAAAGCTGGTTAATTGACGTTTATAACCTAAAATTTTTATTTAACATAGTTACTGATAAATTTACAAAGGATTTTATTTCATAATACCAGCTAAATATTCCTTAAGTTTATTAATTGGGGATGTGCAGCGTCATCCATCTGCTGCGGATCACCACCTTCACTGAGTTTTGCGCCCGACACTACCACCTACGTCGATCGAGAAACGCCCAGCAGAGCTCATCGTATTCCAGCACGTCCCTGTACGTGCCTCCAGGCGAGTGAACTCTGACCTGCCTGCCCGATAAATCCATCCAAGCACAGGCTAGCTCAGAGCTTATTTGAAATTTTAAAAGCCAGCACTTCTCTGTACGTGCTTCCAAGCAAGAGAACTACGACTAGCCTGCCAGATAAATCCTATTCCAGGAGAAGCAAGCTGAGAGGCTACTTGAAATTTAAAAATCTAAACAAGCCAAAATATAAGAAAAGTTTACTTAGAAAAATTGCTTGAAATTAAATTAGCTTTAAAATGAGTCCAAACACCACATGAATCCGATAAAACTGACACGTAAAATTAAATACTTTTCTCTTGCTTTAAAGTTAAATTTAAAATTTAAAAAAAAATTATGTAAATTTCTCTATTAGCATCCCCAATTAATATGTTGGATCCAGCCGTATACATCCTTATACCTGGTTAAGTTAGCCTACTTAATTTGTTATAAACAGAAAAAAAAATATTAATTAGGACAAAAAAAATAAATTTGAAATTACTGTATGATAAGAGGCCAAGTAAGTGCTGCATGTCAGTGCACGTCACAACCAAAACAATAGAATTGTGCAAAAGGTGTGTTATAAAGTGATATCGCTAGACCACAACAGTGCAATAACGTGAATATGAACTCAATAAAATTAAAATACAAATTTTTCCATGATTCGTTGTCCACTGTGCTCACAACTGCTCCATTAAAAATGTGTGGCTTTTGAGCCTCCTACATTATTCGTAGTAGACAAATCTACTTCAGCAATAATAATTTCATTTCAAAATGTCTACATGTTAAATACGTAGTGATATACTTTTGAACTATGCTCTGTTAACACAAAGTAAATTCCTGCATTCTGTTAAGACCCTTTCCCACAGTCAAATAGTTCATGAAATTAATTTATTTGATAGCATAATGATTCAAGAAATGTCAATCAGTAAACATTGAAGGGACCATTTGAAAAGTTATCACACAATTTGTAAACAAAGTATGCACATAATAAATAATTAAACAATTTTTACATTTTTTTAAAAATTAATAATGTCAGAAAAACCTCTCTTCTGTTCTTAAATATTTTGATTTAAGACTATTTAAAATGTGTTTGAAACAATCATCTGCAACAAACGTCAACACATTTAGGGCCGTATCTATAGACCTCTTTTGAATGACAACCAACTGCTCACCAATACTTACTCTATGGGGATAGCAGTTGGTTGTCAATTGAAAGAGGTTTATATCGGCCCTGAGAGTACTGAAAGGCGAAATGGCAACGGTTATGGCATCACGTGGCATTCAAGAAAGTTGCAGCAAAATTTGATTGTGTGAAAGGATCTTTAGGAATGATACTGTTACAGCATCATGCACAGTAGCACTTTCTGACGGAGCTGTGAAACGCTATCTTCATCTTGGTTACTGTACTGTCAGCTGCTGCGCGGTGTACCTAGATGCTCATTCAGCTGCCAGGTTACGTGGGGAGGAAATATGAAGGATCTAGGTGGGAAGGCTGATGTGCCAGACATTAGTTGTTCAATTGAAGTTTTCCACGGCTGTGTTTCAAAGGGGTATCACGTCAAGCACTAAGGTCCATACCATATAAGAATACCATTTTTTGACACAACATAAGAAAGTAGGACTATGTAAACAAACATTATGTATCCTTTCATGTGCTGTCCAGCTGGCAATTAAAACATGTCAGCAATTATTAAGGTATAAGATTGCAATAAAATCCAGAACATGTTGTGGTTTTAGTTTGGTTATTTTTAGTTCTCAGGAATATTGTTAGCTTTCAATATTGGCTGCACATTATTCCTACTAGAGTCTGTACAATTGATCCATGATTAGACATACCAGTAAATCAAGAAATTAACTGCTTACTACCATAGTTGTACGATCCAATTAGGAACTGAACAAGTTTCATCTTTCTTGCTAATTATACACAGCTACATACATAGGTGATAATGTTAATGGAAAATTACTTCAGTTTACAATAATGAATAGCCTACTCTACAGATTGTTAGTTCATATAAACATTATTTCTTGTTTATTCACCTAAGTATGCTCAAATTTGTTGCATAGTAACATTCAAGGGCACTACCAAAAATAGGTAAACATGTATGGGTAACTTACATAGTATTTGTTACTTGCGGTTTTAATTCTTACCCAACACTTAAAAAGTTAAAATAATAGTAGCTTATTTGTCTGCAACAAACTGAAGCAGTACGGGTATATGATACTGAAAGCAAACATCTTCAAACTAATTTAAAAATGAAATACTTCATATAAGCATTAATACTATTATTTTTCTTCTAGCTTTCGGTTTGGTTCTGCACTATCAAATCATAAAGCAGTAGACTATCCAAAAAACTTACCTTTTGTGGTACCTTGAAAATTAAAACAAATTTAATGTCAGTATTATTATCATAATCATACCACTCCCAATAATTAAGAAACTTGTAAAAATATTTCTTGTACACTACACAGCAAACATTTGCACTGTCACAACCTAAATGGAAATAATATATATCAACATAAAGTGTGAGTAGGTTAATATTATTTTTAACAAACGTGGGTAGGCCTAACCGCCCAGATAAACTTAAATCATTAAACAAGTACACTTTAATTCCCTGGAAATACATAGGCCTTAAACTGGATTCACAACCACCCCGTAAATTACATGTAACAAACTTGTAAAAGTAGAAACACTGAATGTTCATGGTAGCATTCACATCCTCATGTAGTGTGTGTATGTAAGTACTACATACATACATACTGTGGCGGTTCCTTGATATTTGTTCCTGTATTCATCTGGATGTGCAGACAAATAGAGAAAAAAAAAGAAAATTGGGACCAGTATTACCGCAGCATCACGTGCGGTAGAGCAGAGTTCTTATCTCGGGTTCAAGTTAATTGTGTTCGAAGTATGCGGGATTTATTGAAGTGAAAACAAATTTAAAGCGTTCCTTTGAATGAAAGGCTTTACTCAGGCACTTTACTTTACATTTTTTTTATCTGCAGCAACAACAAAAACGGAACAAAACAAACAAAAAAAATATGAAATAGGCCTCCACCGGTGGGTTACTCAAACATGAGTACACACAAAGCAAAAGAAAAAAAAACAGAACTTAGTGCGAACTAGTTGGCCAGGCTTGGCCAACACAAAGGAGTTCCGCTGTTAGTGCGCACCATGCCTGATTGTGCCCTCCATCACGAATCACGAACAAAATAAAATTAAGCCACTGTTAGTGGTCAAACTTTGATAGATTTTACATTTACATTACTCGCGCTATCGGAAGAGTCTTCAACTGAAATCTGGCCGGCTGGCCAAGTGCCTTGGTCCGCATTTCAGCGAGCGCGGGCTTACACGTCTTACCAAGTGTGCTGATCGGAAACGACTGGGGCGAAAGCTTTGGTAAGCGCGCCCACACGCGTCACCGAAACTAGCGCCACACTGCGGCCACTGCGAGGAACTCCTCTGATTATTACAATAACTTACAATATACTTACAAATTATATGTAAAAGTGAATTTGAAACATGGAGTACATACACGCAAAATGCGTACATACATTATTTAAAATTACTCAAAATTACAATATTTTAGCCGAAATCTGTCAAATACTGTTATCGAGCCACTGCTCATTCCAGGGCCGCCGGAAATGACGGACCAACCAGAACGTTCCAGACCAATGTCGGCCCAGCGCATTCCTGAGCAGCGCCATCATGTCTGGGTCCAGGTGCCTAGCCTGGGCCAGAACTTATGCTAAATGTAATTTTTACAGGTATAAACCAAGGCGTCATAGTTACACAAAAAAGTTATATAGATAAAATGTTACAAATTAAATCCTGATCAGAATAACACCCAACAAGGCATACTTATGACAGAGCAATTAAATTATTAATTTTAAAAAAAACTAACTAGTCACAAAATTAACTATGCATGTTTTGTTAACCCTAAGTAACCCACCGCAACGGTCGCCAACATTGTATAGATCACCATCAAAATACAATATTTGGTTACAGAACTGACAATAAAGGAAAATAAAAGCTGCAGGCAACTATTAGAAATATTTAACTGCTGGGCCCAGCGTTCATTGATGAGCCGTCTTAAATGACTTCGCAGAGTCACAGTCCCTCTTTGAAGTCTTGAAGTGTAGAATAATATCAGATACAAAACAAAAATAAATTGATGTGATAATAATTTAGATTTTGATGAGAGCCGACGCACTCCTGCACTGCACACGCTACAGAGAGGAGGCAGCCCTAACAGCCTAGACTGGGTAGTCAGCTATACGTACACACATTTCTCCTTAAATGACATGGTAGTGCTTCCTACCCTAGCCTTGATATAGTAGGCCTCACTAAGCCGGAGGCTTGTGGGTTAGCTTAGTTGGGTGCTGTTTAAATACACATGTTAGGCACAGAACAAAATGTGATCAGAAAAAATTTAGTTATACACAATTTAAAATAAATGCATAAGAGGAAGATAAAAAAAACTAAGGCACCAACAAGGCCAGGTACTTCACAATACATACATACGTAACAGAGTTGATCAACTTTCTACTTTGTACATACATTGTGGTTGTGAACGCAGCATGTGCAAATATAAGACCTAATTAAATACTGATTCACAGTAAAATCTTTTGTTAATGCCCTCTTTATTACGACCATCCTGTTTTACAACACTTTTTTGAAGAACCGTGAAAAAATGTGGTTGGAAAAGACTAAAATTAAAGGAAAATCTGCTGAAAAATATATTTGCTGCTCATCGGTGCTGCATTTTCCTTGGCGAGTGCTGCACTGTAAGAAACCACAGATAAAAATAGATGACACCCTTCCTGACTGTCTATGCCAGCTAATATTCATTGACTTCCACCCCCCCCCCTCCCCCATGGCGTAAACAAGTTGTGTTTGTGTGCGCGCGCATCAACTGTCGGTCCTTGTCTAGTCTATGCTTGCCAGATATACAAGAATTTTCATATTTTTATAAGGATTTAGGGTCTTTTTACTCAATGTACAATACAAAATTGCTGTCATACGAGAATTTTCAGACCAGAGAACTATTAATGGCCGGGTCTTTAAGGTGTCCCTGGCAAGCAGATGCGAGAAAAAAAGGTCAGGAAAAGGTGTGGTACGAGAATTTTGATGCCTTGTACTGAATTATTAATTCCTTGGTACAAGACTACTTCGTGTATGATCTGACAACCCTGGAGCCACACCACCCCCATCCATTACTGTTCGACAGTCACATGCAACAAGCATCCTGTCCGGCTGCATACTAGAGCCTCTGTTTCTCTTTTCCCTTCCACTCTCTCCCAGCCATCATCTTTGTTTACGTGTCTGGCGTTGGCCAGGAGGTTATGGTGGTGAAGAAACAACACGTATCTTTTTTTCCCTGAATACATAATGGCAAAAAAAAAAAAAAAAGAACCAGCATGGAATTCAGTCAGTAAAGAAGCAAAAAAAGAAAACAATCCACTTTTTTTTTTTTGCTTCATACCAAGTCTTACGCTTTACACTTGGGCTTGCACAGTACCTACTGTCGCTACCAAACGACATACGTGAGGGCTGGCCTCCCTAGTCCCAGTTTTCCCTCACTTTGTGCTCTGGCCATCCTGTTCTGGCTTGCCGTGTCACCCCTCCCATCACAAGATCAACCACTGAATAGCTTACTATGCGTCCTGAAAACATTTAGATCTTCTGTTTAAAAAAAACATTAGCGTTACGTACACGTTCAATATGTTTTTCAATAACATCTGTAGCTGTTCGTTGGCCCGGGTTTACAGTACCCGGGATTCTAAGTTTTATGTTAATTCTTAACCATAAGTGTACCTGTCATGGTAATTGTTTGTAAAGTTTGATCAGAAGATTTTATTCTGTACAAAATATCGTACTGCTGACAAAAGTCAAGTTATAACTACATTTATCATGGCAATAAATAAATTTTGGGATTAAAAATAATACACAAATCAATGCAAAAGCAACATTCATATGTTCAGTTCAGTAAGATTCCTCAGTGCTGTAGTCGTTTGAACACTCATTTTCTACTTTGCAGTCTGCGATATCTCTATCAAATTTTGTATTTCTAAACCGTGGTGGACGTTGGCATTGGCTGGCGAGTTTTATTTGCGTACTCTTGTTTACGCCACTGTCACATTCAGTAGCTTAATCATACCTCATATCGCCTTCTCAAGCTCTAAAGGCCGCAACGTTTAATGCTAACCTAAATCTCTGCACTCTATTAAGTTGAATAATATAAAAATACAACAATCAAAGAAATTATCAACATTATCACTTGTAAAATGTTTTCTCCTCTCTCTTTCAGTGTTGTTTGGGGATCTATTATTATTGATTAAAAACACTGTCCGTTTATGTACTTCGATACTTTGGAACCCTGAACGTGTTCTGTCAGTCCCACAAGAGATGATATGCTATACTGAGAGTCGTTTTAAAGCTTTTAACCACGACCTCCCGCGAATATCGCACTCTTAGTGACAGTTGCGGCCAGAATCAGTTTTATATGCGGCTTCCCGCAAATTTCCGCGAATCGAACTGCGTCCACTCTTCGTGAATGTTGCAGCAGAAGTCGGTTTTCTCCGCGGCTTCCCACAAATGTCCATGGTGGCTCCACGCGATGTGTCCACCTTTCGTGAAGATAGCAGCCGGAGTCCCCCTTAACTTTCGCCTTCGCACCTACATGGCGAACTCTCCTAGGACTGCCCCCATTTTAACTTTCAAAACAAATCACGTCTCTCGTGGGTAATGGCGACAACAAACCCTGACATTCCTCCGTATCAATTTATTGCTTCTTTTTAAAATTCACACACATTAACATTAATATCCCTTTGAACTTATTTACAAAATTTTAAAAAATTCTGATGAATAATTGTAAAGTTAATATTAAATTGTACAGCAGGGAGGTGGGCGTAACCACGCCTCTAGGTGCCCCAATTTTCAGCGTCCAAGCCACGCGCCCCTCGTCAGCTTAGGGCTGTTCGCTCGCTTTCACCCCATGTTTTTCTAACTTTCCCTCCCCCTGCTGTGTTAAGCATTAATCTGCCATGACATAATGCCACAATCCTCTGGTCATACTGCGCCTCTTGCCAGTACTCAAAACTCAATTACACATTAATTAATTTAAACTAAATTTTGCAATTGAGTTACATAAAACAAACAATCCTAATCACAATGCAATTTCAACTGGCTTTCTATGACTATTCTAACCTAATTTACAGTATTTACAATATACATGTTATTTATTTATATTTAAAGGCTATATGCCGGTTACATATACCCTAAGTGTCGATATTGACTTTGACATCTCGAGAGGAGGCTGTATCGACACTTCTGCCGTCTGTAAAACCCTCTCGTTTACACTTCACATTATTTCTTTTCCCTACCTAGTCACACACATATTTACACTGTTTTGTGAGGCGCGGCACCGATTGGCGATTTACTGTAAATCTGGGACAAGGGCTCAGCTTGGCTTTTAACAAAATTCCTGAAAGAAAAACTGCAAAGAATCGACCCTAGCCTGTAGTCAGTAGAATTTCTCCTTGGATCCGAATTCATCACAGCGTCCGAACTTCGCCCTCTATTATCACATCAAACAACAGCCTGTCCAGTGCCGTACACCCCCGTGGTGAAAACTCTACACAAAAGCGTCCTCGCCGTCCTCTGTTCTCTATACTAACTTAACCTTCTCTGGCTACTCTCTAACCAGTACCAAGGTTATCTACACCATACAAAAACTATCCTTGCCAAACCTCCAATCCTACACTAATTACTATAATACAACCCTTACATTTACAGACAATTATTAATAAAAAAATTCTCTTGCTTTTATGAGTCGTCATGCAACTGCCAATCCCTTCTTTCGTTACTGCCTGATCGCAGCAAGATGACCCTCTGTCTGACATTTTTGCGGCCCGTTTCTCCATCTTTACCGTGAGTTGTGTCTTTCTGGTACACACCTGCTCGTATTCACGTGATCTACATGCCTGCCTGTTATCAGCTTCCGCTTGTGTCTCTCTGCGGCGTACCGTATACTCTTCAAGGCTCTCTTACCTAGCTTCTTTTTGTTACACATGGGTCGCAGCGGGACTCGAACTACACGTGAACTCCAGCGCGGCGGCAACTCTTTCTCCCAACCTGCAAGCGACAGCGTGGTGTCTTTATCGTACAACCATTCTTTACTTCTCACCCTCGTTCTTTCTCTCACTTTCCTTACGCCGGCGGTATTCCGCGCACGCGGATTGCTAATATTCTGCAACGCCAAATCCTTATCACGAATGGTCTGAAATAAATGATAAGCGATGTACCGCCTTTTCTCGTACAAAATCACAGCATTAATTTCTTTCACCTGGTTCTCTTGCCATGATAATATCTCCTCTCCGTCGTCGCGTATTTTCTTTAGCCAGTCGGGCTCAGTGACCTTGACTATGGGGTGCCTCCTACTAGCTATTCTGTTCCCTCGCTCTTCTACAGACTTCCTCTGGAGGCCTGCACTCCTCAGCACAATAGCACCCTCAATAATCTTGTAACTTGGAACACTCAAAGCCATGAAAAGAAAAGAATGTGCCCTAGGGTTGTCCCCTGTTTGCGCTAACTGATCTTCTGCCGGTGGTTCCTTGTCATCCGTAACGCTGGTTTCCATCCCAGTTTCCGGCGGAGAAACATCTGTTTCTCTGGGCGGCAAGTCATTCACCGTACATTGTTCCCTATCTAGGACAAACCTGTGCTCAGCTGTGATGACTTTATTGCTAGGAAAACTACCTGTACTTTCTGCCTTGCTCGCAATAGTATCTAATTTCCCTGCCAGGCGCTCTTCAATACCGGTCAGGCATTCTCCTAATTTGCCTTGCGTGGCCATTAGCCTCCCTTCCATTTCTTTCATTGCCATCATTTGCCCCCCTATCGCGTTCAGCAACTGACTGTACATAGTTTAAAAATCTAATACTCTTGTGCTTTCTTTCTCTACTATCCTTGCATTTACCTCTGATGTGTTATCTGTGTCCGACACCGCGACTTCGAGGCTGTCTGTACCCTGTCTCGAACTAGGTCCGCTAGAAAACAAATCTACTGCTCTGTCTGATGCAATTTCTACTCTCGTCATGCTGTCAGATGATTCAGTAACCCCTTCGACTCTCGGCTCATGTACAAAATTCAACTCTGCTGTCTCAACTGAATCCGCGACATTACCTGCCTCTGCCAACCCTTGTTCCTTAGGGAAAAATATTTCAATTTTTCAACGAATGGCCAGCCAATGTCGTGTCTCCATCTACGACCTGAAAATCACCTACAGTAAACCCCCGATCTAACGACATCGGATCTAACGACATCAGCGATCTAACGACATAATTTCCAGGAACCGTGGAAAAATTAATATTTTAAAAATTTATCAAAGCTAAACAAAGTGAAATAGATTACAGTAAAATGCATAATTAAAAATATTTATGCGTACATTAAACAATAACATAATGCAGTTATGATAAATTAGTGATATGCAGCTGTGAAACAAAAAAAAACTGTTTGAAAGTGCTAGAAACTTCAGCTGGAATATAGTTGAACTGCGCGCCATTTGCGTAGGCTGCCCACGCAACACCGACATATGTGAGACGTGATGACTAACGCTGCCTTATCTCCTAATGCTCCCCCTCACTTATCCACGCTCCGTCCGGCCTGAACTTCCCTCTCATACTCCTCCACGTGTCCTTATCTCAGCTATGCAGTTTGATATGCGACGTGGGGTAGCAACAGTAATTTACAACCTTTTTTGAGGAACCGTAAACATTTGGGTCAAAAAATTGAAAATATAAGGAAAATCATCCATGTTGCAATTTCCTTTGTGAGTGCTGTGCTGTAAGAAATATGCCGCTATACATAGATACAATCCCTACTGACTGTCCATGCAAGCCAATAAACATTCACCACCCCCCCCCTTCCCCTGGACCAGACCAGATTGTGCTTGCGTGCACGCGCATTAACTGCCGACTGTGTGATAGTCACGTGCAACTAGCATCCTGTCTCGCCACAAAGCAGAGCCACGTGTTTGTTTTTCCTGCTCCACTCGGCGACTCTCTCCCATGTTACAGTGTCTTGTGGTAGCCCAGGGGGATAGGGGGTGGAAGAGACGACACGTGTTTTTTTGCCCTCGTTACATCACTGCAAAATAAAAAAGGACCAGCATTACACTCAGTCCGTGAAAGAAAAAAAATCCTGCGTTATCTCATTGTTAGCTGCAGAATTGAGCTCGGCTTGACCTTGACAACTTCCGCTGTATTATTGATCACTCGTCATGTGACTATGAAAGCACTGCGGCATGAATAACGGCCTACGATACAAACACAACAGTCTCGTCGCCGTGTGCGGTATGTGGGCTGATAAGGTTTTTGTTTTATGCTCGCTCGACAGTGGAGCAATAATAGCGACTGCAGCCAGTGCGCCGAGAGTCATTTCATCTCTATTCGCAGTACAGAACATTAAACTGGTGCATTGTGCATAGTTTCGTGATTTTTCCAATAGGCCTACAACTTTTAGCAACGGGTAATTCAGTCATTATTTTATATGTGACAGCACCTTGAAAAGTCAGTTTATTGCCCTTTTGAGTGGCTCTAAATTCGCATTCATAATAGACGTTCGAGTTTTTTTTAAAAAATACTGACTTTTTTTTAAATGTTTGTTCTTTTATGCACTTTCATTAGTATCGCGTAAATGCTTATAGTGGCGACAGGCTATAACAGTTCTTGCGCAATAAAAAAAAACTCAATGGCTGTACTGAAAGGTTTTAAAATCATTGCCATGTACATTCACGTAAATAATACGAGTTGTTCTGTTGTGATGTGAATGTGCTTCGCGCAAGACAAGCAGTATGAATCACGTTCGCACGAGCTGCCCAGAGGCAAGCCAAGGCCAGTGGCCTGGCCACTCCCCTCCTCCATCCTACACAACCAGACAGAGCGAGCTGCTCTGCCACCGCACGTCATGGTGGTGGATTGTGGGCTACTATTTTATTTGGAAGAGACCTTTTCATCGTACTAAAATATAATTTAAATGAAAACTTTTTTTTAAGTCGGTAATTTGTTCTACAAAAAATTTAGAAAACAAACACTTAAATATTTTTTATTGTGGGGGAGGGGGTCAAATTTAGTTACCTCGGTACTAACAACATCGGCGATCTAATGACACAATTTCCTGGCACCGTGCAATGTCGTTAGATCGAGGGTTTACTGTACCTATATGTGTGTCGCCTACACAAACATTACACACACATATCAGCATCGCTGTCCTCTCGTCGCTCTGCCGTCGAGACTGTCTGCTGAAAGGCGATGTCCATCACTCACCCAAAAATATAGCGTGCTGACTTCGATGCTGTCGTTGTCAGGCGTCGCCACTGGTGTCGTGGTGTGGTGTTGTCGTGCTGTCTTCAGGGGTCTCCAACTCCGTCGTTGTCCTGTTGTTCTCCAAAGATGCCTGTTCTCGGGACCCTCGTCACCGTAAAAGTTGTGCTTGCATGCCCCCTGTACGTCGGCACCCTGCAGTCGCTCGTCCCGCAGCTCAGCTCATCTCGTCGCTCTCCGTCTCAAGGTTGCGATTCTGAGTTCGTATCGCGAATTGCGAGTTGCGTACTTCGTGCACAAACTTTAGCCCATTATTTGTGGAGCCAATTTGTTATCTCCTCTCTCTTTCAATGCTGTTTGGAGATCTATTATTATTGATTAAAAACACTGTCCGTTTATGTACTTCGATACTTTGGAACCCTGAACTTGTTCTGTCAGTCCCATGAGAGATGATATGCTATACTGAGTATCGTTTTAAAGCTTTTAACCACGACCTCCCGCAAATATTGCACTTTTAGTGACAGTCGCGGCCAGAATCAGTTTTATGTGCGGCTTCCTGCGAATTTCCGCAAATCGACCCATGCCTACTCTTCGTGAATGTTGCAGCAGAAGTCAGTTTTCTCTGCAGCTTCCCACAAACGTCTGCGGTGGCTCCATGCGACATGTCCACCCTTCGTGGAGGTCGCCGCTGGAGTCCCCTTAACTTTCGCCTCCGCGCCTATGTGGCGAACTCTTCTAGGACTGCCCCCGTTTAACTTTCAACTAATCGCGTCTCTCGTGGGTGACGATGACAGCATACCCTGACATCCCTCCGTATCAATTTATTGCATCTTTTTAAAATTCACACACATTAACATTAATATCCTTTTGAAGTTATTTACAAAATTTTATACATTTCTGATGAATAATTATAAAGTTAATATTAAATTGCACAGCAGGGGGGTGGGCCTAACCACGCCTCTTGGTGCCCCAGTTTTCAGCATCCAAGCTGTGCGTCCCTCGTCGGCTCAAGGCTGCTCGCTCGCTTTCTACCCATTTTTCCTAACTTTCCCTCCCCTGCTGTGTTAAGTTCCAATCTGCCGTGACACAATGCCACAATCCTCTGTTCATACTGCGCCTCTCGCCAGTATGCAAAAGTAAATTACACATGAATTGCTTTAAATAAAGTTTAGCAATTGAGTCACATAAAACATAAAATTCTAATCATAATACAATAATTTCAATTGACTTTCTACAACTATCCTAACCTAATTTACAGTATTTACAATATATATGTTATTTATTTACATTTAAAAGCTATGGGTCGGTTACAAAAGTAGATTGACATAGGTTCATAAGTGTTGATTCAAACCAAAATACGTCGGCAACGTAACTTCGTATGTGAAGATCGTCATAAGAACTACATTTTCAAAGAAACACCTGATCAATTTTTGGAGAAAAAAAGTAGGTGGCGATTTTGGTAAATATGTTTAAGGTTTATTGCAAAATTATCAGTACTTACATAAGTGTACGGTACATGTATTTTATTTAGTTTCTAAAATTAAAGTTCCTTCCCAAAATTTTCCATATTAATTCTGCTTCATATTACACTTTATACATTCAGGTTCTATTACTTCCACTATCAATGCGCACTTGCATGATTCCTAAAATATACTTGATTAAATTTACATCCAACTACTGTTGGTGAAACTATAAAGTAAACTGGGATCAATTCTCGCTTACAAATACAGTTGATGCAGAACAGCCCTGAAAACTGAGAATTATAATTCTTTTTATATTTTCTGTCGAATACCAAGGGAATAAATTGAATTTGAAGAGACTGACTGAATCAACATATAAGTTAATTGATAATTTATTGAAACAATCTGTAAATATTTGTCTATTTACTTTAATTACAATCTCGGTAATGTGTTTAAAAGCATAACAAACTTAAACATAAATAACACAACAAAGCTTTACCACTGACTAAATATTTCTGGAATAATTTGCACTAATAAAGTATCAGTTGTTTAGTTATAGTCACTAAAAATATTTAGGTTTCTTCTGTACCATCACCACACCACCCCTACATCGGGGCTAATATAGACATGGTGATGGCACCTAACAATTATTTCACAGCAGCAGAGCAGAGACAGTAACGAGAGTTGCGATCCCCAACAATTAGCAAGCTACGCCTAGGCTAGGGTACAATTTAATTCAATCAGAGCTAGATAATCATAACCTCAAGTTTAGCAAAACTAGCAAGTGATCAGCATGATCTGTAAGTAATATCACCATTATTAGCAAATTTGTAGAAGGTAAATTGCCAATTAACTTCAACTTCATGGAATCATACCAAACAGCCGGTTTATTAACAAATCAAAATGAAATCATCAGTTACAAAACCTCGCAAATAATACAAATTCAAATAGTTAACCAAGGATCAAAACATTCAACAAATAACATTAAACATAAATCTTACAAAAATACAATAACAGGTGTGCAAATGGAATCTCACTTAAAGTTGAACAAATAGGAAATAACAAGAAGCCCTAGTCGATTAACCTTGAGGAGGGTATAGCAAAGACAACAACTAAACATAGGCTAGCCCTACCTCATAGAGAACTAGCTCACACAACAAGTGCTGACTCTCAGCAGCAAACCCTAACATAAATTCGAGGGGACACGCGCCCCTAAACATACTTACATACTAATTAAAGCTTCCGGGAACCACGTCCCAACATACATTCTCAAACACAAGCATATCCTACCTCAGTAGTAATGCATTAACAGCTTACACCCTCACACAAAAGTCTCATAGTCGGGCACATAAGGTGCATGCGAAACATCTAATTGGTTTACTATTAAAGATCGGAAATGGTTTACATACGCTGTTAAATCCAAGCATCAAATTACACACCTTTAAAGATAATTAACCAATTAATAAAACTTATAGAAATTACATGTCTGCCCCTCTCTCTCTCTCTCACTGAATAATTATATATTTACTTTAATTTACTTATGAAATCCCGAACGCGAAAGTTACTTTAATTTATCAGAAAAGGTGAAACAATAACAAACACAAGACGCGAACGAAACACTAGGACTTGGGCCATTATGCTACAGGACTTCAACTCAAGAAATAATAAACACGAAACTAAACAAGGCGCCACAAATTAATCATTTACAAGTCCTGCAGCATAACAACCCATTCCACATTTACAATAACGAATAACAAAGCAACACTTACATTTCACTGGAAGCCGACTGAAC
>PNEQ01008934.1:0-55364 GCA_003012365.1 Medauroidea extradentata | reverse complement strand
AACGACAAATACACGAGTATAAATACAAGAAGCGAGAATGAATATTATCACTGGAAATAGTCCGCCCAACATGGCGCAGCAAATACGACCTGTAGATTACAATATATCAATTATTACTAGGACATCTGGAATAACATAATGAAAACACAATACAAACATTACAAGTCTCGCTAAGAACAATATTAATTATATAAACAATTCCCTTCAGAAATTCACAATATCATGGGAAAATTATATCAACACAGCTCTCGGGAATATTTCTTGAGGTTCCGCCGTTGTCGCTCGATAGCGCTAGTGTAGCACCAGACTAGCTGCACTGCCTGTACCTGTGTCTCTGTTTAGGCTGCATCACATCTATGGCGAAGAATGTCATGTTTACAAACGGCGACGGTAAATATTCCAAACCAACAAATGGAATATTAGGTATGTAATGAAAGTCTGGATACGTGGAGACGTTTGAAATATAACTGCTGAGTATAATATATGTTAATTCTTGATAACTTGCAATGTCTGAACTGTTTCTAACGTCGTCAAATTACGTCGTTCACTGACGCAGTCGGTACAATGGCACTGTCAATATTCACTATATAATGGTTGACGATCTGCTAAGTCCTGGTAAACTGTACAATTGTAGAATCTTCACAACACTGCGTGAAAGGAAGTGCAGGCCCAGCACACTTCTTGTACAATATAGTGGGTAGTTAAACGAAACATGCTTAATAACATTGCATTTAAGCTATTTATGTTATTCAGTACTTATTCTTTTAATAAAGGATAATTTATTGACTGCACACTAACAGTAATAATCCTAACTTAAAAAAATAGGTGTTACGTGGATCTGTTAGTGTATGGAAAACCACAGAAAGTCCCAATTTATGGCGGTGACAGATATCTGCTCGTGAACGCCTGTGTTTTACATATGTTCTGAGATGGTATAATTAAGTTACTGCTTTTATAACAGTCATGATGTGGCATCACATATGTTACTGTTGCCTGTAACCTCTGCCCTTGGCAAGGCATTAAACAGCTAGAAAGGGTAGGCTGTGATTCTTTCTTTGCAATAATTCTAAAATATGAGTGATATATGTTTTAAAGTTTTCAAATTATCCTTACCAACATTTCTTTCATAAAATTAAAATTTTTTAGGTACCCGTTCCGCCACTATACCCCATTCTGACCCCCCCCCCCCTCTCTTCGGCCACACACAATTTGTTACTGCTCACTGTCCTGGCAATACTGCAGAGCAAGCGTGGACCAATGTGTTTTAAATGGCACGCAGTGCAGTGTGTAAGTGGCGCCTACTTTCTCTTCTGCCCCTAGCCCCCCTCTCAACATGGTTTCCTCACCCCCACACTGGGAGACCTCACAAGTCCTGGACACTACAATACTTGACCTTAACAACTTCCGCTCTATTATTGATCATTAGGCACGTGAGGCATGTGGCTGTGCAGTCGCTGCGGCGTAAAAATGGCCTATGACACAAATACAACTGTAGGAAGCTGAGGAGAAAGCAAGGTAGAGCGGCAGGATGGTGGTTAGAGCCATACAGCCAACACCCTCAACACCCTCTGAACTACAGGCCTGTTTTCAAAAGAGAAAGTGGCTAGTGATGTCAGCACGGCTGGTCCTAACAACCCCCAGCTGGTCAGTGGACACATTTTTGCCATTCTCAGAGCGGGTAGATACCGGTACTACTTGTGCTTTTGGTGTCAGCGGTAATGTTTGAGTGTGCCCGTGTGTGTGCACACACACACATATATATCATGGTGCATCACTGCTGTGTTAACGGGATGCAAACTAGGACAACGGTTCGAGAGTTCATGTGTTCGGTATCCTTAAAACCAACCTTTTAGTTCATCTAAAGTAAATTTTGTGTTCACAACTTTATTTCTACATCACAAAATTACACTCCACTACATCCTTAGCCATTCCACTCTCCACCTTACAACAACAACCACAACAACGCTCCCGCTCTCACTCGTGCCAACCCTCACAACTCACATGTACCTGTTTACATACACAATTCCTTAACCTCAATCACTTGCAATTACATACACAGCACTCCATCTTCCCTTAAACAAAACCCCTAAGGTGGTACCTAAACTAACAGACCTTATCAATAACGACAATGCTTCCTTACAACAGATAATGCTACAGATAACAACAATGCTTCTTTACAACAGATAACACATAACAATTACACTCCCCTTCCTTCTGCCCTACTACAGGTTCAGCCTGTCGGGGGATTTGCTTATTCGCTCTGACTGTCTACGCCCGACCTGCAGCCCTTCATTCAGGTATCCCCTTGGAAGCAACTTCTGCTCCCCAGGTGAGAATCCTCTAAAAGGCGAGCCTGGGGGTTCGCCTCTAAGCTCTGTGTTCTGAGTAGGATTTGGGTCAACAGCTACCTGAATTTCTTCTTCTGCTCTTGTACCACTTCCCCCGTTGCGAAATGGGTAAGAATGCTGAAGTCGATACTCTAACCCGTTACTCTTGCACCCCTGAGTACGTAACCCTCTCTTTTTCCCCTATATGTGGGTGTCTGTGCTCTGGCAGACCTGACTTCCTAATGTGCTCGGCGTGCACCACCCTTTGCAATGTTTGATTTTCCCTCCACAGTACCAAATAGGTTAGCGGGCTGAGGACCTTTACTACCCTCCCTGGGAACCATTGCCTGGCCTTATTCCCATTGCATGCTTTTCCTAACACCCATACCTTTTCCTCTACTTTGTAACGAGGTACCTTCTTCTGATTCCCAGTATCTCCCGTTTTGGGTCTAGCTGGGGCCGTACCACTGGGCTTCAGCATCGTGAGACGAGTTTTGGGGGAGTGCTGGAATACTACTTCTGCCGGCTTTTGCCTGGTGGCCGAACAGGGTGTGTTTCTATATGCAAATAGGAAATTTTGGATCCGGTGCTGCATGTCCCGGTCCTTGTGGTGTGACTGGTCCACAACTTGCTTTTTTAGAGCTTGCTCAATTGTTTGCACTGCCCTTTCCGGCAAGCCGTTGGATTGGGGATGATACGGGGGGCTATGTAACAGTTGTATACCATTCTCTTGACAGAAGTTGTGAAATTCTGAACATTGAATTGGTGGCCTATTGTCAGAAACTAAGGTGGTGGGCAGTCCAAACGAGGCAAAACAAGACCTCAATTTCTCAATGACTGCCCCCCGCATGAGTCTTCGTCAATTGCCACGCCTCTACCCATTTGGAAAAATGGTCACACAGAATAAGAATTTTGACCCCCTCCACCTCCAAGAAGTCGATGTGAACCCGGTCCCATTCTTTGGTGGTTTGAGGCCACGCCACCATGGGAACCAGATTGCGGGCGCTCCGCCAGCTCTGGCAGGCTTCACATTTCTCCACTGCCTGCTGGATATCCGCGTCTATTCCTGGTCACCAAACCGAGGAGCGCGCCAACATTTTCATCTGAACTATCCCTGGATGCCCATCATGTAAGAGTTTCAATACCTCTAATTGCAGTGCTGCCAGAATAACCGTGTGATCTCCCCACAGTAGACAATGCTCTTGACAGGACAACTCCAAACGCCTACAAAAAAAAAAAAGGTTTCAACGCAGTGTCTGTTACCTGACCCGGCCAGCCATCTTTTGTCATGTCCACAACCTTTCTTAGACATTGGTCCCCCTTTGTGACCCCTGCTATTGTCCCTACCCCCATTGGCATCGCCAGAACCTCTTGAAGCGAAAAGACACATTCATCCCTCCCTGGGCTGTCCACGGGCAGCCGGGATAGGGCATTAGCATGACCCATAAAAGACCCCTTTCGGTGTACAATTCTGTAGCTATACGCTGACGACACCATCGCTCAGCACCATAGCTGTTGGTTTGCAAAGATAGGAATTCCCTGCTCGTGACCCAAGATCCTTTTTAAGGTTTGGTGGTCGGTGCACAGCGTGAATTGCTGCCCGTAAAGATACTTATCAAAAAGTTTCACTGCAAACACTATGGCCAACACCTCTTTTTCATTTTGCGAGTAGTTTTGCTCAACTTTGGATAGCGTGCTGGAAGCAAATGCTACTGGTCTTTCGACCCCCTTAATATAGTGACTCAGGACTGCACCCACCCCATAAGGGGACGCATCACATGCTACTATGATTGGCAAGGTTGGGTCAAAGTGAATTAGCACACAGTCTGACACAATCCTTTGCTTAGCCGACATGAAACCCTGTTGACATTTTCCACTCCACTCCCAATTCCTACTACCTTTTGACAACTCGTGCAGTGGTTTTAACTCACTGGAGGACATTGGAAGAAACTTATGATAAAACTGTACGAGTCCCAGAAAGGATTTAAGTTCACTTACATTTCGGGGAACTGCTGCCTGACAGATTGCAGAGACCTTCTGCGGTGTCGGGCGTACCCCGTTTCCATCAATGAGATGACCTTAGATACTCAACAGACTCCTGAAAAAACTGACACTGTGCTAAATTGATCTTAATATTAAATCTGTTCAACCGCTCAAATACACACTCCACTTTTTGCCTACAGTCCTTTTCGTCCCTACCTACAATCAGGACGTCATCGGTATAACAAACCACATCCTTCAACCCCTGCAGAATTCTGTCCATTACAGATTGAAATATAGCTGGGGCACACGCCACCCCAAATGGCAACCGTTTCCACTGGAAAAGGCCAAGATGAGTGTTTATGGTGAGATACTCTCTGGAATCTGGGTCCACCTCCAATTGCAAGTAGGCGTTGCTGAGATCTAGCACCATGAAGATGTGACCCCCTGCCATGTTTCCCGCCAGTACATCTTCCAACTTGGGCAAGGGGTAAGAGTCAACCTTAATCATCCTATTCAAAGTAGACGCTTTAAAGACCACACACAGTCGAATGCCCCCAGACTTCTTAACAATAGGCACAATCGGGCTTGCCCAATCGCTATGCCTTACTTAAACTATCTTTCCAGACTCTTGTAGCTCTCGCAACTGCTTTTCCACAGTAGGCAGTAGGACATAAGGCACTGAATACGCCTTGTGGAAGACAGGTGTTACTTCTTCCTTTAGCAAAATACGGGCCTGAAACTCACGTATTGCACCTGGACACTCCCGGTCAAATAATTGTGGCTACCTAAATTTCAGCTCTCGTCCCCATTGGTCTTGATGGTCCAATGTGACAGAATTGGTCTCTTGGGTTACTTCACGGGATGACTCCTCGATGATCAGTCGCCTCCTCCAACTGGGTAGTATCACATCTAGCCAGTCCCTGCCGAGAAGCGGAGTTGTTCTTTTACGTGATGCAGTCACTATGAGGGGAAGGGCATGTGTCTTGCCGGAAATGCCAACCACTTGCACTTCAATTTGCCCCAGCACTGGTAACTTGTCCCCAGTGACAGCCTTTAGAGTCAACACACACTTCTTGAACTTGGCTGCAGGAAACAGCTCCTTACATGTACTGAGGGATATAACTGATACACTGGCCCCGCTGTCCATTTCCATTTCTATACGCTGGCCCTCCACTAATAGGACTACTTTATGAGGCTTATTTACAGATTTAATGTACACCCTTTCCCAATTTCCTGGGCCAACGCACCCATGTAACTGTTTGATTTCCCAGGCTTCCACCGAGTCAACACATTCATCCATGGCCGCATCCCCGCTAAATTCGGCTGGACCTTGCACTTGATTGACATTACGTTTCTTCCTGCACATTCTTGCCGCATGTCCTCTTCCCCCGCACTGGAAACAGGTCCAGGCTGCTGCCGGGCACCGATTGTATGCATGTGCTCTACCACATCTAGTGCACACCCTTTCCTGGGATCTTGTCCCTGCAGCCTGAAAGTGTTTATTTTGCTGATTACCTGGTGGGCGGGAAGTGACTTTCAGTGCTGATTCTGCTGTTGTTGATTCTGCTGCTGTAGGTTGCAATCGTTTGGTCTCGAATGCCGCCAACTCGCCCTATCAAAAGTGAGGTTAGGTTCAATAAACAGTTTGTGTTGGATCATCTCGCTGTTTAGTCCAAAACTAACCTATCCTTCATAGCCTCATTGAAAAACTCACGAAAGTCACATACACTCGCTAGGCTTTTAAGCTAATGGCGCGATAATATCGTAACAATTTCCATAAATGACTTGGAGGTCGGTGGTGTGGGCAACAGTAAATTCTTTAAAATCCCATAGGTCTTGGGGCCCGACAATGTAATGTATAACGGCACTTTAACCGTTTCCTCCGTTTTGTTCACAATGAAAAACTGCTCCAAACGATCAATGTAGGAGCCAAAGTCTTCTTTATCGGGCTCGAACTCCCCGACGTGACCAACCAGCCCTATGGTCGAAAACCGGATCTGTAGCATGCGTAATCGGTACTTACAATCCTCGTCGCCAGTTTTGTGTTCACAACTTTATTTCTACATCACACAATTACACTCTACTACATCCTTAGCCATTCCACTCTCCACCTTACAACAACAACGCTCCCGCTCTCACTCGTGCCAACCCCCACGCCTCACATTTACCTGTTTACATACACAATTCCCTAACATCAATCACTTACAATTACATACACAACAGTAAATAAGTGTCTTTTTTATTACAAACAAGACAAGGTCCGATTGTGTCATTTCAATTCTTTACTACTGTATAAAACATCTTTCTCTTTAAATATGCGGAAGCGTATGTAAACTCATTGGGACTTGTTGGATTATCACTGAAGTCAGTTATAATTAATTTGAAGAATGAACTTAATACTAACCAGCGGATGAAACAACTCAAATAGTAGCAAATGGATCCAACAAAAAGGATAAAGAACTTTTTGTATACGCTAGTTGTTATAAAAGCGTATTTAAATTATTATGGTGTAGGCATACATATATTTTCCTCAAATAATACACACATTGCTGACTATCTTAAAAGTTTACAGTCTCATTGTAAACAAATCTCAATAAATAATTTTAATATCGTAAGATAAATAGGTTTTGACTCTAATAGCAGTAATAGTAATAATAATTACTGTACTAGTATGCCTAATAATGCTTTCAGTTTCTCCTACATGTTAGTTAAAAATTAAAGTAAATGTAATATTTTATTTTGTTCACTGCATAAGCTACAAGGAAAACCAGTTGTAAAATAAATACTGGCCTCCAAATTTAACAAGCCGTGTATAATATCTCGGAACATCTACCTAATTAAATAATTTGAAGTTTACTGCTATTTGAATAGTTACATTACCTAAAAATAATTGTGGATATTCAATAATATTTGGTCCCATCACGATGTAAACATTTTATTTTACAGCAAAAAAAAAAAAAAAACATTTGAAGACGTTCAGTTTATGATAAAGAAATTTAAACTAGAATCGAACCCAGGACCTCTCGAAGGAGAGTTCAATGTTTTGAGCCATGTCACTCTGTACTAAAGAACAAATTGTGGAAGAAACATATCACATAAACGCTTAAAAATAGATTAATTTGGAGTTATTATTTTTTTTCTTTACAATATGTTAATGTTGACAAGAATATTGTTAACAGGAATATAAATTTTTGTAGTATAAAGTTTGTCATAACAAAACTACAATTAACATTACATTAAAAATTACTGCTAAAGTATTTTAAAGGTGGCCAAATATTTTGTTCACGTTGCTGCATACTCCAAACCAAATTTTACTTTGCCTGTAAACAGAGTTAGTGTTGTGCTAAAAAGTACTTTAAATATGAATTTTTTGCAAACTTATTGTTTAAAAACCCTTCCTAGTACAATACATCCTAGTCATAAATAAAAGTAATAAGCAACAAGTTGTTGTTGGTATAAGAATGGTCCCACATTAATTTTTGCTGTATTTGTATTGTCATCTTATTACGGCTAGATTACATGTTCACACAGTCACATTTTCCAAATTCTGATCAGCAAAAATATTTTAAACCATTAATGTAACTACCCAGGTTAAAAACGTAATTTCACATTTCCCAGTAGCTGTAGCTTACAGTTCCAGTAAATAAACCTCCATAACTTTTCCTTACGTAACTGGCGTGTTTTGGTACTTAATAATTGTAATTACACTCTGTTTAAATTTATGATTTCCAATTACAACACAATTTGTTCATTGTTTCTTAGTGTTTTTACCAGCGATTTCAAACTCTGTTAGTCAATGTACTAGATTTGCTTTAAAGGGTATTAACATGAACCTTTTTAAACATGGGTGTGTTCTTATAGAATTCGCTAATAATTTAAATTTGTTTATTCTAGTTACTATCCTACATTGTATAACACTGAGCAACTGTTGTTTAAAAAAAAAACAGTAAATTTGTTTTTAATTCTCTGTAATGTACGTGACAGATTTTCCACAAAGTGGAATAATCACGCCTTCTCACATTACCTGCTGGCTTGCGGTGTTGCCAAGTGGCATAGTCAAGGGCGCTGCACAGTTGTTCCTTAGCTTTGGCGGTGTGGTTCACGTGTGATTATATACACCAAAAGCTTGAATAAAAATTTAATAGTACAGTCAGATCTCCTGGTTTAAAAAAAATAAGTGAAGTTTGATGACAGCATTTGTGTTGTACTGTGTTCGGTACTTGTGCCCTTTTAATGATGGCGCGCTCAGATATTGTGTGCTCACTGCAAGAGTCAAGTTAATGCAAAAACTGCGCTGTCAACGAATTCAAACTTAGTCACTTATGCCGTTTTTACCCGTTGATAAGTCATGTTTACTTTCCAGATAGACACTGACCCTGCTGATATGTAGTGCTGATAACACGTCCCTTTCTTTTTATTTGTGTTGTGTCTTCAATTCGCTTGGCAGTGTCCTCGGTAGTGAGTCTGCGTTGTTCCCTGGCCACTCACGTAATATGGCAACTGTTGGTTTATTTTCAATACCACTTTTTAAAATTTTTACTTCATGATGATTCTACAAATGGCGATTCGGTACCAAACACAAATAAAATGGATCATTTTACCAATCTCATAAAATCAGAAACATTTGCAAATACCTTCATTAAAATGCACTTGTTCTATAAAGTAGATTTAAACTGCTTACGGAGAGGCTGCCCAACAACACACAACTAAACCTCTTAAGCATGCCCTTTGGAACGACGACGAGGCAGATCACCACAACTTAAACATTTATAGTGCCTATTGGTTCAACGACGAGGCAAACACCAATAATTCAACCCATATATTATATTTTAAAACAACGACGAGAAAAATTTCATGAATACAAACAATTATCACGCCTTTTGGTACAACGACGAGGCTAAATATTAAATACAACTAGGGTACAGCCCTTTGGACCAACGACGAGGCTCCCTAATCCATAAAAAACTAACAACATCACATAGTAAACTTCACACATGCCTATCACCTTCATCGCAGTACTCCCTTCTCTTTAAGCTATGGCCATGGACGGCCACTCAAAGGTAAACACAATAAACATACAACCTTTTTTAAGTGCACAAAACCATAACAAAAATTACCATGAACTTTCAGTTACAAAAACAGACTCATAGACTTGCTGCTATAAAACAGGCATTCCTTTTTGTTTTCAAATTAAATCCAGAAACACATTAAACTACAGATTGTATTTTAAGTTAAGCTAAACAACTCTAGAACACAACTTCAGAAATTACCAAGTTCAGGTCTGGTCACAAACACACACCTCAAATCCAAAATATAAATTCCAATCTCAAACTCATTTAATGTTAGGCTCAATGGTTAATTTTCAATTCACATAGGTACTGCCAGTGATAACCAAAACAGAAACATCAATATCAAAAAACAAAATATGTAGGCCTAATTATCCTTTACCCAAGTTACTTGATTACAACCTCACTAGAGTATTCTTCTTGTTGTACTAGAGCTCTGGTGGCATTCAGAACTGATTTAAAGAAAATAAATTAAAATTTCACAATTACGTATTTAGTACATCGCAATAAATCCACACTTCCACAACTTATCAATACAATTAAAGGTTTCATCATATAAATTTCTGATGACAGTTGCTTTTTAACTTTTACAAAGAAATCTTTTTAATACTCCCAATGTATGATGAACATGGCACAATTTCATAATACCCTATTTAGAATGAAACGTTTATACACAACATTATTATGGCTTTACCACAAATTTACTGCAATTACTATCAGAACAAACAATAGGATAATGCAAACACACAAAAAGAAAAAGTTACATGACAAAACTAACTGATGTGTTTACCCAATATAAGGCTTCAGCAAATACTGATTGAAACAGCTCCTGACACCTCCATCAGCTTTCAAGTGTCCCACTTCCCAGACATTTGCTCCTGCATTTCTCAAAATGATAAACGGCCCCTCGTATAACAAAAACAGTTTTTCAGTGTCCTTTAATAGGATATCACTCTTCTCACACACCCTTAAGAGCACCTTGTCACCTACTTGAAAATTACTGAAACTCTTACCTTGTTGTTCTCCCCTCCTGAGAGCTGCATGTTTAAGTTTCAACCTAACTTCCTCTACTTTATCTGCTACCGAAGGCTGTACTGTATCCGGAAACTTGAATTTACTTGCTACAGTGTCCCTCTGGACTTTCCCCGTTGGCAACTCCTGTGGTGAGAACCCGGTGCTAAAGTGCACATGAAAATTTAGAAAATTGTTCACTAAAGGTACAGCTTCTATCCATTTGTTATGTCGACTATGTCAGTAGATTCTAACCAACCTGCCTATCTCTTTCATAACTCGCTCGCTAGGGTTCCCCTGTGGGTGTTTTAACTGACGAATGGATGATGTTGACATTTAATCAAGCCAGTCCCCATTTTCATACATCTGCGGTAAATTGCATCCCATGATCACTCAACACTCTTTTCAGTGATCCAAACCTAGGAAAATAGTCTTTTATTAATTTAGTTACACAATCTGCAGCAATAGCTGTCTTTAGTGGATAGCACCACACAAATTTGGAAAAAACATTTAATACAACAAATATGTATTGAACTCCTCCCTTTGACTTGGGCAATGGTCCATAAAAATCAACTGTGAGTAAATTGTCAGGCCCTGGTGGTATTATGGCCTTCCATGGCCCTTCCCAGTTTTTGTTTGGAAATTTTGCCTTTTGACACACATCACAACTACTTAGTACCTGTCTTACACTCCTCTCCATTCCTGACCAGTAGTAACTGTTGTGAAGCAGCCAGAAGTTCTTTTTTGCCCCAAAGTGTCCTGTTGATATGTGTAAATGCTAAATCAGCTGTTTTACCCAAGCCATAGGTACACAAATTTTCCATCTCCGAACCTCTAAACTCTCTCTCCAATACAAAATGCCTCTACTCAGACAATGCCAAGACAGTAACTTTTGCGCCTGTGGATCATCTACCAACACTTCAATCACCCTCTTCCACACATTGTCTTCTCTCTGCTTGCCCCCTATGCCCTTAAATTTCTGTACCAAATCCCTGTCCTCCTCAACTTGTATCCTGGCTATCACTGGTCCTGTCCTAGGTCTTTCTACCATTATCAAGTCTTCACCATCAATTACTGTCCTACTTATAAGTCTGCATCTCTGTTCTCCTTCCCTTCACATACACAGTGTCAATATTGAATTCCTGTAAAGCTGGGTACCACCTGGTTAACCTACTTCCTATCAGTTTACATGATTGCAAAAATACTAAAGAGTGATGGTCTGATATAACAATAATTTTGCTGCCTAAAATCAGGTTTTCCAATTTGTTCAAGCTCCAAACCACTACCAAACACTCCCTTACAGTTACTGTGTATGCCTGCTCGGCTGAATTTAAAGTCATACTAAGCATTGCAATAAGTTTCTCCTCACCCTCTTTACTTTTCTGAAATAACTTAGCTCCTAGCCCATAGCTTGAAGCATCCGTACTTAGGTAAAATTCTTTACTGAAATCTGGGTGGTGTTCTACGCACTCCTCAATAAACAAATCCTTTGCTTTCTCAAAGCTATCCTGACATTCATCTGTCCAATGCCAACCACTTTCCTTCTTCAATTAAGCATAATAATGGTACTACCACATATGAAAATTTCTCTGCAAATCTTCTACAGAAGTTGCACAAGACTAAAAAAACCCATCAACTGTTTGATATTCCTGGGTATTGGAAAATCTCTAATTAGACTGACCTTGGTTGGATCAGCACTCAGTTTAATCCTAAAAATTCTACCTCCTGCCTCAAAAACATAGATTTGGATAATTTCAAAGTAACATTCACTTTTCTAAGCCTGGCTAATAGTTGTGATAAAATTTCTAAGTGTTCGTGGAAAGTTTCACTGGCAATTAACACGTCATCTATGTAGGTGCTTACCCTAGATTCCAGTTCTGGTCCTAAAGAAGCATCTACGGCTTGGCAAAATTCCCCGACACTGTTGGGTAAACCAAAAGGTAAAACCTTAAATTGATCATGAATGACCCCGGTACAAAAATGCAGTATACTTCTTATCATTCTTGTGTAAAGGCACTTGCCAATAAATAACCTTTCACAAAGTTGGTGGTAGTAATGTATTTAGATCCATAAAATGATGTAAACAAAGCGTCGGGCACAACTGGGCTCTGCCTATCAGGTAAAATCCTCTCCTTTACGGCCCTTGAATCCACACACTACGTTACACTGCTATCCTTCTTCCTGGCACACACTAGAGGATTCACAAAGGGGCTGTTGCATCGTTTAATGATCCCTTTCCTCTCCGTATCACAAATTTGTCTATCCACCTCAGCCCTACAGGCCCAAGGTATTGGATATGTCTTCCCCTTGAATGGCATCTCATCAGTGACCGGTATTCTCACTGTGTATTCAGTGGTAAGCCCAGGTTTATTGGAAAAAACATCACAATATTCATTTAACAACTCGCCTAGCCTTATCCTCTCTTCCTCACTACCTACCTCACACTCTCCCAGTAATTTACTTAGTTGTTCCTCCCAAGTACATGTTTCAATAGGATATATTTCCAATAAATCTTCCCCCACTGTCTCACACAATACAGTCTTCTCACTTCCACTCTCCTACTCATCAACTAAGTGTACTCTCAACAGCCCTGCCTGCCTATCACATACTGTCCCCTTACTAAGCATTTGCTGTATATATGGTCCCTAATAGTAATGTGTCCCTTGACAAAATTAACGTTGACATGGTGGCTGTGCATGAAATCAATCCCTATAATTACTTCTGTAGTTAGCTGTGGTATTACTAAACAGTTGGCTCTATACTCCTGTTCACCAATATGAAAATTCAAAAAAATTTGTTTGTTTACCTTCTTACTTTTTCCTTTTGTGGCCACAATTACTGTTAGTTGTGGCAGTGGCAATATTGGGTATGAAAACCCTCTGTTAGTTAGACTATACAAAAACTGCGCTGAAATACGATACTTCAGAACCCGAGTCAAACAAAACAGCTACATTTTGATCACCTATTCTACATGACAATTCTGGTACAACAGTTTTGCTGATATTTTCCTCCTGATTTAACAAAAAATTCCTGTCATCGGTAAATATGGCAGCAACCATGTGGACTGGTCTAGTTTCAACTGCTGGTCCTCCACCGATCACCTCAGTCTAGCTGCCCTCACTAGGTGACCTTACAAGTTTCCCTTATTATTGTTACGCAGGTTACTGTTTGTCTCCCTTTATCCATTCTGTCCACCCCCTGCTCACTATTCCTTTGAACTCCACGCTCGTTCCCATATGCCTGTCTGCCACCAAACCTATCATTTCTCCAATTTTCCTGCCCCCTGTTGTTATCATTTCTGAAGTTTCTTCTGTCATCATTGTTATGCAGGAATCTCTGCTCTTGGTCATTCCCAAAACTCCATCTGCTCTGCTTCGAGTAATTACCACTTCCCTGATTGTTGCTGTATGGGTGTCTGTACCTGTCCCTCCTTTCACCCTCATCATTCCTTCTACTACCCTGGTATTCCTGATACCAGCTGCCAGACCTTACTTCTTGATGACTCTGGTTCAAATTGACCTGCGGTTGATTGTGTTGCAAATTTATACCCCCCATTCGGTCATATCTTAGATTGCTTATCCTATCAAGTTCTTTGAAAATTTTCCGTGATTGTTCTATTATGGCTATCTCTTTCTGTACTAACCCTTGCGTGTACATGAACTGGTGTTTGAGAAAACACTAGAGTGATCACCTCCTTTTCACTGAAAGGGACATAATAGTACTTCGACCTTTCCACCAATCGCACTTAGGTGACCCTCCAAGTTACCACTAACACATCTTCCCTGATATAATTCTGCCCTATCAATTACCTGAATTCTGTTGTTCAAGTACTCACTTGTAAATTCATGTTTGAAATCCTTTAAAGTATTAATTTTGTCCTTGACTAGTTTCAGCCAGTGTGCACAAGTACCTGAAATTGACCTCTTGGCCACTATGAGTTTCTCCTCATCACTACAGCTATACAACGAGAAAAATTCATTTAACCGGTTGAGATGTCTTTCAGGATGAATGCCTGCCTCACCTGAAAATTTGGGAATATCTCCCACCTGATACGACTGACTGAATTTTACAACTGTTAACCCCCCCCCCCTTACCATTTACCTCACCTAGGTTTCCCCTAGTGACATTCTGCAGCTCCTGCAGTTTCTGCCTTTGCAGACCTATTCCTGCTTCAACTCTGGAAAAATTTGGTGCAGTTTCCTGTAGAACAGTTCCCTTTGTCTCCTCAACAAGAGTACATCTCCCTTCTGCCTCTTGTTGTACCTTTTCACTTAATATTTCACATTCGTGACTTTTTAGCTGAACAATTTTATTTTTGTTGGTAGTTACTATCCTCCCAAATGTTGTCACTTGGTTACTAAACTCCTCAATATGGTCTTTCTGAGAATTTTGTTAGCTAAAGTTACCTGTCCCAGCACTGTGAGCCTCGTCTGCCACGAGTAAAAAATTTTTTTCTTGGATATCTATGAATATAAAACCACTTAAATAAATTTCACTTTATGGTCTTATTTTATATAAATTTCACTTTGTGGTCTTATTTTATGTATAGTAGAGGAAGAGGTCATTATATATCTCAGAAAAATATTTCAACTCAATTCTGAAACATCTAATTTTAGTATGTTTGAACAAAAAACTTGGTAAGATATTTTCGAAGTGATTTATTTGGTGTGAAATTGAGTGGCATGATTGTCAATCTTCAATTTACATGTGAGAAATTATTACGTAATGGGTTACTGACATGTATGAACCGTAAACGTAGTTTCCTTAAACCCTTACAGAATAAACTCCAACTTCCAAAGTTATGTGATTTTACTGGTGTCACAATACCCTGGTGCAATAAATCAAGCCAATTGAAATTAAGAGCGCATACATTTCCTCTGACCCATTATCCAAGTCCTTGATATCGACAGGAATGCTTTCGAAACATGACTGTTTACGAACAGCTTGTGAAAGATAAACATTGCATTAAATGTTTCCCACTTAGTTAAACCTTCAGACAGCAGCAGGACATAGTTTACATTAAACTTGAACTTAAAATGTATGTACGAGATATAAAGCATCAAATTCAACTTGGTCATCAAAAATAGATGTTTAATAGTGAAATGCACACAATTTACCAACATTACATGGTAAGTAACTATTCTCCTTGCTCTCATATAGAATACAAACTGCATACTGCAAATCTATGTTTAATAACAGTAAAGATTTGTTTCTCATTTTGGAGTCTTTTGAATCATTGAAAACCATGCAGCAACACAGTACAGGAAACAAACAAGGTGTGTCAAATCTGCTTCAAACAAGTAAGCGCACATTATTTGATTGTCAAGTTTCTGAAGTTGAATTTATCGTTGGGCAAATTAAACTTCTTAAATGTGACAAGCGACTTTACACCTACTTTTACTATGCATGACTTTCGCTTCACTTGTGTCTTCCATTTCACTGCATGGGTTAAATTTTTTTTTATAAACTCTGGATATGTCATCGTCATTCTACCTCGCTCTTCCACGATAAGAAAAGTATGCTCAGCTATCTAGGGACTACCACTGTAGAGCAATATTATTCAAAATTTTAAAAATATTCTAGGGAAAAATATCACTCACTTCCAAAAAGTGATTGCTTACTGGTTTTAACTGTAGACAAGATTCTTTTGAAAAAATTGTTTGATTATAAAATTGGGCAAGTAACTGATGTGGCTTTAAAAGTTTCTAGTCATTCAGTGCGATGGTATGTGTATACTTTCCCAAAAAATAAGCCAGGAATGTATGCTAGACGGTCAACCTGAGGAAGGGCAAAGCACTACTCTTGGTAACGTCACACAATTGAAAGCAGGCCTGTAGTTCAGAATGTGTTGGTACAGTTCTCCACTTGTCGCCACTCCCCTTCCTGCTGATAAGGTTTTGTTTATGCTCGCTTGACTGGGGAGCGATAAGAGTGACTGCGACCAGCGTGCCAAGAGCCACTCTGCCTCCATCTGCAGTGCAGAGCGAGCATTAAACTGGTGCACAGTGCCATTGTTTTATAATTTCTATAGGGCTAATATTTTAGGTGGCGAGTAATACAGTCGTTATTTTATACATGACAGCACCTTGAAAATTAGGTTTTTAGCCCTTTTGAGGGGCTTCAAATTTTAGTTCCTAATAGGCATACAAACACGTTTATCAGTTTCGCTTAAAATCTTATAATAGCGACACGCTGTAACAGTTAATGCGCAATGCCCAATGCCCAGACTCAACAGCTGCACTTTTAAATAAAAGCTGTTCTGTTATGGTCTGAATATGCTTTATCCCAGGCAAGCAGGGTGTATCACACTCGTACAGTCAGTTCAGGGAGACAAGCCAAGGCCAGCTGACCTCTCTCCGTTCCCCTCCCCCTTCCTCACACCCTACACGATCTGACCAACCGTTACACGCGTCATGGCACACTGGGTTTTATACAACGGCAACGACTTACAACGTCTATAACAAAAGCTAAAATAATAAATTAAATTTTCAATAAGAAATCATGATTTTTCTGCACCAATCAGTGGAAATGGGCATGTCACACTGTGTTTATGCCTTTTTTTTTTTTGTGGCGAGGAGAGACTGACAATTGCTTTTTAGAGTATAACTTTTTATTGGGGGCATCTGACTATTGTAATTATTTGTATTTAATTTAAAAACTGTATTTTTTTACACCAGAGATGACTAAACACAAACTTTATACTAAAAACTGTGAATTTTGATGTATAAGGAGATTGGGTGGATCCAAATCAATTAAACATGTCCCTATCATTACGACCCTTTTCTCAGAAACCGTGAGGGGTCGTAACAACGGGATTCTACGATATATAGAAAAATAATTTATTTTGTGGTCATAAATTATTCAATTTCCTCCAAAAAATAACAGTTAAGTACGATAATCTATTACTGAAATTTTGTTATGACAAACAATTTCAGCGGATGTCTAGATTAAATGTTGTGAATCCAATCTCTAATACTTAACGTACGTATCTGAAGTGTGATTATGAATCCGCTTTAAATTTTTTGTTCCTTTTCTTTTGGTAATATGTAGGCCTAAATTTTTGTAGCTGACAAGCACAAAATCTCATGTGGGCTTTATATTAAACTGTACCATTTACTTGCTTTAAAAACATTAGACTTGTTCATACAAAAAGAATTTACCAAGTTTATGTCTTGAAAAAGCATGTTTAGGCCTACAACAAGAACCGTATTAACCCACAATTTCTGTTAAAATAAACAGTAGACAACATTTTTTTTTATTTCCCGTAACACTTTTTTCTGGCTTGATTACTTGCTTCTTTTCAAATATTTTTGGTAACACTAAGCTGCCGGACGGTCATTATCAAGGCTAAACATTTTTCCAGTTTCTGTCTTCAAAAAAACATGTCTTAATATCCCATTGTCGTTGGCAATTACAGGCCATGTTTTTAATCCCAACATTGCAGTTTATTAAATATATGCACAGAATATTAACATTGTCGTCGTACCAGGCCACAGGCCAGGTGGAGTTGCACCTGGTCACGGCAGGTGTTTGCAGAGGGTGTCAGTGGCAGGTCTGCGCTGGTTGGTAATGGCAGATGTGCGATACTTGAGTGTGTGTGGCGGATCAGTGACGGCGGCAGGGCGTGTGTGAACTTGAGACCGATGTGCGACACCTGCCATCCCTGCCATCTGCCAGTGCAGGACACATGGCTTCGCCGCCCCCTCCCTCTACCAGCTCATGAAGAAGGCAATCTGGAAGCAGCGGCAGTGACGGACAGAACGAGAGAGACGTTGCGTGCTTCGGGACTCCGATTCGTCCAGCGAGAATTACATAACGCGCGTGTGCAACTATCCGGCCCAGTGTTTTACTTTGTTTCACCATTTGGAACTGGCTCGCTTAAGGCCCTAGGGTATGGGGGTGTGGACCGCCCCATAAGTGTTCATGTAAGGTGTAGTTTTCTCATGGTCCTTCCTGCTTTCCCCAATACACAGCTGTTTCGACTCACCAGGTGAGAGAGGGGCACGCCAGCATGAACAGACCACGACCCATCGAGCCTCGTGTTCCCGGCTACACGCTTAACCGGGAGGCGCCCAGAGCATTCCAATGCAGCTCCGTTCCTACCTCACTCTCACCGGACACAGCGACAGAGCACCCAACGCTTTAGCGTGAATATCGCAGTGTAAATCGAAGTACAACCTACACAGAGAATGACTGGAAGACGACACTTCACCACAGGATCGCCACAGTTGCATTGTTTAGCCAGCTACGTCACAGCCCGCACGTCAGCGACAGCAGGAAAAAATACACGGAGCTAGATCTAGGAAAAAGTTGAACCATCGCACACAATGAGCAGCAAGGAGTGTGTTAGGTGTGGATTACCAGTCTTCCCTGATTTACTTTTCAGAGAAGTTGTGCAACAGTGCTGTACATGTGCCATGGAGAACCAGAAGGGGAACCCGAGCATGAAAGTGGAGAAGCTTATCGACCACAGCCCGCCAAGGAAGGCCGAAGTATGTGACTCGCTAACATGTGACAGACAAGGGAAGGAGATGGCCACTTGTGTGACATGTCGAACAAGACGCCACCGCAGATGTTCGCACGCCATGGAACTTGTCACGTTCGGTAACGGCATGTTCGCTTGCGCAACTTGTGTGTCATCGAGGCCCCCTCCCCCGCTTCAAGGTCATACGTCACAAGCTACAAACCTAACACCCTATCACCCCTCTCCTAGTGCCTCAACGACTGCGCGTCGAGCTGTCGCAACAACCTGCCAAGAAGTGGGGACATAATGAAACTTCCCGAGTTCTCTGGACACATGCACGAGGACATGGACCAGTTTCTGCAGCAGTGCGAAACACAGTGTTTACGTTACATCGCAGTGTACGAGGAGTGGGTTGATCGTGTGATTGGCAACTTGCATGGTGCCACAAAGGACTGGTGGAGAATATGGGGATATGCAACAGTGACATGGGACGAGTTCGCAAATGGCCTACGGTATCGGTTCGGGTCCGCGGAGGCTATAGCAGACTGTCAAGTGCGATTTTATAGTGAACAACAAAAGGACACAGAGTCAACATAGAGGTTCATAGCCACGAAAATCCAGCTGTTCCGGCGCATCTATCCAACCACGCCGCCGGAGGACGCACTAAGCAGCATAACGCCGTGTCTGCGACTGGAACTCCAACCATTTTGGCAGAAGTGAATGGTGAAAGTGTGGAGGGATACGTTCGTCGAGCAATCGTCGCAGACAGGGCCGTCAATCGGCTGAGGGGACGTCAATTACAGACACTAGGACGGGCGGACGAGGAGGCCCCCATCACCAGAAATATGCGCGATAGCAGCACACGATTGAGGTACCGCGGTCGGCCGACACTGCGTCCACCTCACAACTCTCGCGACAGGACATTAGACTGCTACAGTACCACACCTGCCCAGCGCACACATTTCACTGGCACCGGGACTGCCCTGTTAGGAATGCCACATGCCTGCCGTCGGGAAATGCCTAGAACGGGGAGGCAGGCCAGCTGCTGACCTCTTCGCTGTCAATCGCCAGACACACCTGATCACGACCAACACCGACTCAGAGCCATTTTTGGGACAATTAACCGTAGAGGAGGATCAGTTACTATGCATCCCGATCAAAGTCAACAACCAATCAACTTCTGCATTAGTTGATACTGCCGCCAGCCATACGTTCGTCGCATCCACACTCGTTAATCCATCACAGATCCGACCTGGATCCTGCATGCTACAGCTGGCCACCAGAGGGAAGCACAGTGCCACACTGGGCGTAACCGACCTGATGATCAGGATATGCTACAAGACGTCTCAAGTCGAAGCCTTGATCGTGGACGGCCTACGAGAACCCGTCGTGCTGGGGCAACCATGGCTGCAGCAACAAGCAGCAGTGATAGAGGTCGCAGCGAAGAGGGTACACATGGAAGCTGGGGAACGACGAACAGTGTATGCTGTCGACCGGCGGCCGAATACCAACCAACACACAATTCACCTGGGCGACCTAAACAATGAGGTCCCAGCCGAATACAGGTCAGTGATACAAGCTCTCTTGGATGAACGGAAAGATGTCTTCGCTTTCTCCAACCTACTTCAGACAACCATAACAGCTGAGCACCCCATGCTGACACCTAACCCAGACCCAGTCTACACTGGTCCCAGAGGCTACGGGATGCATGAACAACGGGTCATCTGGGAGCAAGTCGCCGAGATGCTAAAGGAGGATGTAATCAAACTGTCCAACAGTCAATATAATGCCTGCATTGTATTTGTTTCGAAGAAGGATGGGACACTGCGCTTTTGTGCTGATTTCCGTCTGCTGAACCTTGTGACAGAGAGTGCCCCTCCATCACGGATCAGTGTTGATGAGGCCTTGGCAGGACTGGGTGATGGCCGAGTGTTCTCGACATTAGACTTAAAGTCAGGTTATTGGCAAGTACCGATACATCCAGAAGACCATGAGAAGACAGCCTTTACGACACCAGACAGACGCCGCTTTCAGTTTTGGAAGATGCCATTCGGGCTGAAGTGCGCTCCTTCAACCTTCCAGTACATGATGATGCAGGTGCTGGAGGGGTACATCGGGGAGTTTGTCGCAGCGTACCTCGACGACGTCATCGTCTGGTCCCAGACATGGAAGGACCATATATGCCATCTGAGTTTAGTGTTAGAACGACTGGCAATGCACCAACTTGTCGTCTCCTCCCAGAAGTGCCACATCGATAGAACCTCCGTCGATTTCCTGGGGCATGTGATCCGGCCGGATGGTAACTACGTCCATCCCAAACACCTGGACAAAATTGCCAACAGCACATTTCCGACGACCAGGAAACAAATGCAACGGTTCATTGGATTAACGAACTGGTTGAGAAACTACATACAGCACTTCGCCACAATCGTCGCCCCTCTCACTGACTTTTTGTCTGTAAAAAGAAAATATGCCTGGAACGAACGTGCCCAGAAGGCATTTGAAGAGATTAAATCGCAATTCACCCAGTGTCATGCTTTGTCTCGCATCAACCCTGAGAAGCACCTTTACGTCCAGACCGATGCCAGCACGGAAGTTGCCAGCGCCGTCATATACCAACTAGCTGGCGGCGGGTCACGACTCATTATTAACTACAGTTGTGCCAAGTTCGGAGAAGCAGAACGTCGCTATCACAGCAACGAGCGGGAATGCGTGGCGGTAGGTTGGGCTCTCGTAAGTACCGCCCTCACCTAGAAGGAAGACAGATCACGTTACGGACGGACAACAAGTGTCTGACGTGGCTGGACACGATGCAGGGAAGGAGGGGTAAACTCATCGGCTGGTCACTGTTACTACAGTCGTTTGATTTTACGACTGAGCATGTCAGCGGAGTTGACAATGAACTCCCCGATCACTTGTCACGGGATCCAAACCCGGCTTAAATCATCATGGACGACCACGATGTGTCAGTGATATTTCCTCCTGAGCGTCCCTCAACTCAGCAGAGGAAAGTCGAAACAAAGGAACACGCCTCACTGCAGGTGATCACGCATTCGTTCAGACCGACTACCTGGTCTGCTGTGAATAATCACATCCTTAACACACAAAAAGCATCTCCTCCAGCTTTGCGCTTAATAGCCAAGTGCACTGAGGGTAATGTGGAGCTTGTTCGAATAAGGGATCAAGTGCTAGAAATGAGGCCACCAAGTGTGGAGACGACATGGAAAGTGTTTGTGGCCCCCGAGGCGAGAGAGACAGTCTTGAACTTTGCAAACAGTGATACACTAGCAGGGCATCCCGGGGTGGATCAGACAGTGCGGAATGTAATCCAGTATTTCCACTGGTCTGGACTCAGATTGGATGTGCGGGATTATGTACGAGGTTGCCAGGACTGTCAGCGGAAAAAGGCACGGAGAACAGATGGGACCGAACAACAATCCCCCCACCTTCCCACTGCTCCCTTCGAGGCTGTAGCTTTGGACTTGATGGGACCGTATCTGCACACCACCAAGGTATATTGTTTCATATTAGTGGTAACTGACATGTTCTCTCGCTGGGTGGAGGCGTATCCACTAACGAACCCCCGTAGTCAGACAATTACAAAAGTGCTCCAGAAGGAATTTTTTGCACGATGGGGGTACCCCCGAACAGTACTAACAGACAATGATTCACAGTTTCTCAGTAGGCAGTGGAGGAGGTGGTGCCGCGAACTACAACTGGAGCACCATACGACACTGGTGTACCACCCTCGTGCTAATCCAACAGAGAGGCGGAACCAGGAGCTGAAGGTCCAACTCGGCTTGCGTGTTGGAGAAGATCACTCACAATAGGACCAGCATCTGGGCGAGACTCTGTTCTGCCTCAGACGTCGGGTGAACGCCACCATAGGGCGGGCACCGGCAACCCTCGTGCAGGGGCACAACCTACCGCTTCCAGGAGAACCCAGGCCGGAGGTCCCTCAGGATGCAGAGGACTGGGGCGAGCGCCGTCAGGCCGAACTCACTGCTGCCCGCCAGAGCAAGAGGCGTATGTGCGAAAAATTCTGCCAGTGTCGGAAAACCCGCCTGCACCTCTGGAGGTAGGGACACTGGTATATGCTCGTAACCGTCCATTGTCGGCCGGCACACGAGACTTCTGTGCAGGACTAGCACCTCGCTGGACAGGACCCCACACAGTGCGAAAACGCCTAGGACAACACGTCTACCTGGTCCAAGATGGGGACAGGTGCCTCCGAAAGATCCATCGAGACGAACTAAGGGTGGTTCCTATCATACCGGCTGACGAGGAGACAGATACAGATGGTGTGACACAGGCCCCACCAGAGGTCACCTTACACCCACAAACTGAGACACCACTCCAAGAGGAGAGTGACAAACACTCGCAAAGCAGATGTGACAAGACTCCGGGACTGGCGTTACTTCTCCCGTCGACACCTGGTGTCATTACACCGCCGCAGGAAGCCGAACCAATAGTGACCATGCCTGATGAGGATGAGCCGAGACTCCAACCCATCGTCCGGGAAGTGTGGGAACTGGATGCACCACTAGAGAGTATGACTTTTACCATACACATCGAGGAACCAGAATAGTTGCCTCGATGCCAACCACAACGCCGACGCAGCAGGCAACCCCAGTTACACTCTTCCGAGCCTAGCACAAATGGCCAGCAGGAAGAAGTGATCAACCGCGAAGCGAGGAACGAACGGTAATGCAGACGCCGATCACCTGCCTGGTTACATCCTCATGTTCGCCGCTACATGCTTAACCGGGTGGCGCCCAGAGCATTCCAACGCAGCTCCATTCCTACCTCACTCTCACCGGACACGGCGTCAACATAACACCTTATAAGAATCACAAACACAAACGAGCACACAAGATGCTTCAGTTCACACTCGCCAACATGGCCGCCCCTTGTCTTGGTTACTGGTACAAATTTTAATAATATAGTTTACATTCGCAACTGTGCTAATGCCCACGGTGGTGAGCAGACTCTTCTCCATCCCCACAGCACCAATCGTCCAGTACCTTCCTAAACCTTCCAACCTCCCTCACAATCACCAACTCCTCCTGCAGTGGATTCCACTCCCTCACTGTCCTCACCAGCATTGATTGTCTAACCTTCTCCGTTCAACTCCACACCCTCTGAATCTTCTCACTGTTGTTTTCTTTTCCTTAAAAGGTTCCTTAGTTTGCAGGCCAAACTCTCCCATCCTCCGTCCCCTTCATCACCTTATACAACCTGACCAGTCTTTCCATGCTCCTCTTGTCCCTCAAAAGTTTGCATCCCAATTCCGTCATCATCACAGTAGGCCTAAAGTTCCTTTCCTTCTTATCACCCTGACCCTGCCTTTTCCATTTATTCATCACCCATATCACTGCCCTACTCTGCACCTTCTCCAGCTCTTTCACCTCCAAAAGTACAGATCCCACTCCGCGGCAGCATATTCCAATACTGGACGAACCATCGTGCAACATATCTTTCCTTTCACTTCACCATTAACTCCCTTTAAAACCCTCCCCAGCAGTCCTGAACCACACTGTCCACCTGAATTGTCCACCTTAGATCAGCCTGTATCATAACTCCTAGATACTTATATTCTGTGGCTTCTAATCTTCTGCCCGTCCCATCTGTATACCTCTGTACTCACACCTCTCTTCCTAGTAAACCTCACTAACTTTGTTTTACATACGTTAATCTTAATTCTGTTCTCCTATGTCCAAGACCACAACCTATCAATAGCCTCTTGCAAGTTGTTTCCTATAGTTCACAGTCATCTGCAAACAGTCTTTATTTTCCCTGCAATTCTGAATCCCATGTCATTCACCATTATAGTGAGTAACAATAACCCCAACACACTTCCCTGCAGCACTCCTGATGTAGCCCCTCCCTCTTCGGAAATTGCCTCCCTTACTTTCACTCCCTGACTTTGTCCCCTGAAGAAGTACTCAATCCAGTCAACCACCCACTTGTCATCCAGCAGTCCTTCCACTTTTCTCATCAAGATTCCATGGGGAACTTTGTCAAATGCCTTTTCAAAGTCTATGAAGCAGGTGGATGCCTGCTTCCCCCCATTAACTGCCTGAACCAGATCATTCAACAAACTTGCCAACTGAGTCTCACATGAATATCCGTTTCTAAATGCATGTTGGTATTCCTGTATCCATTTGCTGTAAATTATAACTTGAATGATAATGGTGCAGTTTATAAAACTGTTGCAGAAATGACACTATTTGAATAAAATAAAGTAGTTAACTAACTAAAACAGGATACGGAATTGTGTTATATTACGGTTACTCCAAAATGCTTGCTTATTTTTACGTATACTAAATACGTGATGGAAGTTAACCAATTTGTTGTGCAGGGCTGCCACTACTGCTTCATCAGGCCATACAGTCACGTCCAGTTGTTTTAAGTGGTATGTTATTTTGGTTCAAGTTACAAATATTAACAGCATCAGCTGTCAAAATACAGAATTCTTGTATGGTATGGACTAATTTATACCTTTTATACATTTTTTATACAAGTTCATTCTTAAGGTGTATAGTTCTAATAATATGCACACATACATATATAATTTTTTTTTATTTTACTTTCATGGATGCATACGGGTCATTAAAACTTTGTGTCGATAATAGTTAACAAATTTTTTGAGAACAAGAAACTGGTAAACACAGTCTTATAGGGTACTGAATCATTCTGGAAATGTCTGCCTATTACATTATACATTATGTGCTTTCTAACCAGTGACTGTTAAACTCAACCTTTAGTCAAAATACAGAATTTTTTTTAACTTTTTAGGGTCAAAATTGCCTGTTCAGGGCAAACAATGCAATCATTAACAACCATGGACTGTCATTAGATCAAGTTGCTACTGTGTTAACTTAGTAGCTATTACACATAATCAGTAGGCTTTAATTTGTTACCACAAATAACACATTGGAAAGAAAAGAATCACATATTCGCTCAAGAAAGAGTAGACTGTTCCCCAGAACAAGATGGTGCTGCTTTCATGAAGACAAATTCAAAACACTTGGCTTGTCAGGGTCTAAAAAATAATGTTCTCCTCTGTGCAGAGTACGTAACATTGTGATGCTTGCATGGGTCCATTATCAGTAATGTAGAAGTACACTGTGAGTCTTGCATGCTAGAAATGTGTGTATTGACATGCATGTGCAGTGTGCCGCACCATGCGAGACTCAGGGCATCAAGTATCGCATCCTTCAGTGTGTATGGTTCGGTACGAAGAAGCCAGCAGGGAATGCGTGTCGAGACCAGCCTCGCCCCTCTGTCATGAAGGTGTGCAAGGGTCTACCTTGCAGCCACGGTGAGTATATTGCTGCTTATCTAGCTGCTTCAATGGATCATCAGGTAAAACACTGTAGTAGCTTTTAAAATGAAAGTGCAATCATCTGGGGTCATTTGCAACTTTGCGGGTGACTTAAAACTATTTATCAGGAATTTTTATTTCACCACCATAAGACAAAAATCAAATGCAGAGTATGACAGTTAATATAAATTAATTGCCAGCATAATTTTACAATCATGGTTGTCACATGTGAAATAATTCCTACAGAAATGTTTGACCACACCCCACGTGTTTCAAGTAACGCCAGATGGTGGTAATTAACATCAAGGATGGATCCAGAAGAAGTGGCTTAAGGCACGCCAAACCTTCACATTGATGGGAAGTGTCTTTTGAATGTTTTCAAATAGAATAGAAACTTTACCAGAAATGTTGCAAATGTTTATATTATTTAATTAATTTTTTATTGTTTTCGATAATAGAGTTATGTTAGTATAATGTTTCGTCAGATGCTACAGATCGAAATTCAGACCTGCACTTGCAAAATTAAAATGTATTAACTCTATAAAAAATCTGTTAAGCATCAGTTCTTCCGACTCGGTACCAGGGTGTCTACTCAATTTGAATTTTGAAATTCCCGTTTTTTTCCCGGACATTTTTTAAAATTTTATATATTTCTGTAGGGTGTTAAGATCACTTAAGTCCCTGTTACACTGAGACGTTAAAACTTTCGGCTATGACGCAGCCTGCCGCCGGCGCTGTAACTGTTTGTTTCATGCCACACAGCCCTCACAGGGTGTGAGCGCTGCATATATTAAAAAGTTGCCCACAATCAGCTTGTTTAGAAAAAAAAATTTTTTTAATTACAGTTGTGTATTGAAAATTACTGATTCAGCAGCACGTCAAAATAAAACACGGCTGTATGTTCACGGGAGTGGCAGTTAAGCTGTCCACAGTGTAACACAAAGCACCCACAGAATGCCCTTCTTTAAGTGTAAACAGATGCAGACAATTCTTTTGAACTGTCATGTCAACTACTTCCGCCCTTTCCCCTTCCTTTCAAGGCTACAGCAACCGGTTTCTCCCTCTCCCATCCTGCCATCCTCTTTCCACACTTCCAATGACACTGGTTAAAAATGAAGAGGCGTAAATACGACCAGAACCTCACGCCACTGTACTTAGTCCAGCACCTATAACAAAACTTCGCTAGTCTACAGTCCTGGCATACAATATAAAACATATTTCATAACAACAGTAGTTGATACTAAATAAATTATCAACACACACAAACTTGTTCAACAAGAACACATTTTTCAAGATGAATACCTTCTAAGCTTTCAAGTCAAGAGATCTGGGTTCGATTCCAGTCAGCTACACTTATCACCAATGCTTCTGTCTGGTGGTTGTTAATCATGCGACGTTGCCAGTTCTCTGCTTCGTGCATCACTGTTAATGTCACATATGATTGCTATTCTATAAACTTTATTATGAAAACAAAGTGGAACTTTTGATATGACAAAAGTATAATCTTCAGCACATCCTTTGCTCAACATTTAAAATAAAAAAACAAAAAAACATAACTTTTCAGTTAATCTGTACAATGCAACAAAACTAAGATGTATCATTTGTGATAACTGAAACATAAAATGTACCATAAAAAAAAAAAAACACTGGCACATAGGATATCTGATGACTATAGTACATAAAAGTTACTTATAATTTTAAGGCAAAGGCAAATAACTCTAACATTCAGTAGAACATGTGTTAGTAGGTCAATGAAAAATTTTATGTACACTATCACTCGAGTATTATTTTTCAAATCAATGCAAACACTGTCTTTACTCTTTACTTCTGAAGTTCTTTTAACTGTTCTTCGATGGCAGCAACTTCCTTTTGAGTTTCAGATAGCAGTTTTTTCTTCTTACTTTTCAGTTCTTTAGCCATCATTTTAGCTTTTTTTTCACTTGCTACCTTTTCCTCTGCTGAGAGTCTGCTTCTTCTGTCACTCATGGCTTGCTTCCATCTCACATGAGTATTTTTCATAGACCAGATTAGTTGCTTCTGTATACTGAGAGTTCCAAGATGTCCAGCATCTTTTACAGCATCATACACAACACGCTGAGCCACGAGCGAGTCTTCTTTGAGGTTCTCGACGAGAATGTCACCATTTACCGAAAACCCTTTTTCCAAACTGGCATTGCCATGAGACAATAAAAGGAAAAACTTCACCACTTTTGCCAGGCTGTCACTACGCGGTGCAGTTTTGCTTAACAAGGAAGTCCAAAAGTCATCCAACCTGACTTCTCGTGTGTAAGATTTCATCTCTTCCAAAACAGTTTCTTGAGAAATTAAACTTCTATATTCTCTATCTGCACTCTGCATTGTGCTAGCAGGAAGCAAGTTGGCATTCAATATAATATCAAGAGCTGCTGTTGGTTGTTTCACCATTGCATCACCTGCAGATGTTATTTTTTGAGGGTTCAAAAATGTCAGAGCTTCAGTTAAGGGGTACTTAAGAGGACACCGCTCCATGATCTTGGCTACTAAAAAATGCAAACATGTCCTACACTGTTGACGAAAAATCAATACTTCTTTCCCTTTTACGGCTTTGCATTTTCTTAGGGCAGCACGAGTGGCATACCCCAGGTAAATGTCTTTTGCATGTTTCAGGTTGATGTACAGGCCATTTTCTTTTTTTAAGACATCTATTTGTTGCAAAGGTGTCACACTTAAAACATCAGCTTTTTCAATTCTCTCTATACAAGTTTTAAGCAAAAGCAGAAGACTACTGTGGAGAAATGGTGCTAAGGGTGCATCGGACTGGAATTCTTTTAGAAATGGTTCCAGGTCTTCTGCCAGCAACTGAAAAAATGCAAGTTTGGCTTGAAGAAGCCCATCCTCTAATGCACTGTATACTATTTTAAAACTTGAAGAAGGCTGTTCACTGGTGTTTTTAACTGATTCAACGTACTTCTTCAGATTTGGCAGTGTCGACTGTGATCGCTTTGACACCTACATTCTCGACCCAACGAACTGTAAAAAATTTCTTTGCGAGTTCAGACGATCCTGTGATAGCAGCGAACACACCACGACGTGTAGGACTCTCTTTAAATAGGTAGTAAGATGTCCAAAAAAATGCAGTTAACTCCCAACCTGTCGTCGTTATTCCGGTTTTGAAAGCTACATGAACAATATGAAGACCACATGTTCCTAACTCCAACAACTGTGAACCCTCTCTGGTATGATGACACATTTCTTGCTTGAAAAGATGGAGTTTCTTGTTTACATTTGGCCCGTTCATAGAAATTTGTAACACTTTTTTCATATCGAGTCCTTGTAAGCCTGCTTTAAGACCATCAAGGAGATCTACAGTCTCTGAATGATTTAAAAACACCAAAGAAAAATACCATACTACTACCCTCTTCTTACTTTGATCCCAAAAACGAACTATTATGTATGTCCATTTGTTGTTTCTGAGCTACTTTGTTCAGACTTTCATCGAAACCAATAACAAAATAGTCCGAGCTTTGTACTGCAGTTTTTAGCAAGTTTTGAAAGTAAAGGGCCAGTCCATAAACTATGCTGTATGCGATTTTATCTTTTCCCAGCTTCATCTCTTCATTATGCTACTGTCCGGGAACATTCTCCTAAAAAGGTCAACACTTCCTTCAGCATTTCTCAATGAGTTGTGCCAAACTACACTGTGCAAACACCACAAGGCTTCCTCTTCGCAAACGGAATCCTTAAGTTTATATTTATCAAGAGAGCTAGAGGAACACTCATTTGCTTGGGCTGAACTTTTGAGGCACAGGTTGTGTGGTAGACGAAAGCATACAGGAGGGCGACGACTGCGACACAACTGCTTCCACTGTTGTGTTGGAACACTTTTGAGACAAACAAGTTTCCAAGCGTACAGGCTTTTCCATGATTACAGCGTTATCTTTGTGTTTTTTCCCCACTTGCGTGGCTAACAAGTGCAGTCCGCCCCATGAACTCAAATGCCACTTCTTTTTTGTAATACGTACAGATTGCGTCCATTCTTGTACCCAAGGAAATTCTTCTTTCCTCCTTTGTTGAAAAGTTGTATGACTTGGGTGAGGAGCCATCACTGAATCTATGATTAATTATGGCACCTGCAAAAATTATGGAGACATTTAAGGGCCTGTCCCTAATTCGAATTCAAGTGTAAGAACATACTAAATGTAAAACCTGTCTAAATCTAAAATCAATGGGATCCTTTTTTTTTTTTTTTTTGCAGACCCTTTCATTCTGGTGCTGCTCCAAACTCACATTATCATCCCCAATCAGCTCTTAAGACTTTAGTTGTTAAAGGGCTGTAAAACCCACTTCACTCCGTTTCAAATGGCTGGCTGAACCATTTTTACACTTGCAAATTGTGTCGGACGATGTCTATCTACTGGCTTTCTCAAAGTATAACATTTCCCCTACCACAAAACTCAAAGCTGTTAAATACGTCACACACATTTCACTTTTGGTCTGTTTTGACAGGAAAATATATTTCCAGTTACTGAGAGACTGCACACATGTAAAATTTACTCTTAACAATGGTGACACAAATGAAAAATTAAGCTACACAACTTCAGTACAACAATAGCACAGTATATAAAAATACTTACCTTAAGCTTCATAGAACAGCTAGTTCAAACTTAGCACAGTGGACATATCTTCTATGATTTCATAAAATGTGCTTAAAAACGAACAATAGATCAGAAATATTAAAAACGAGCACTCACTTGTACAACAATACAGACAGCGAGTGGCTTGTCTTGGTAGAAACTGAAGCCGGCGCAGAGAACACGGACACGTGCGGCAAGGGAGGGGAAAAGTGGTTGATTAATCGCGGAGGTTATAAATGTCACTACAGAAGGGGAAGCTGTTTGCCGACCCGTTGGCACCGCGTAACTTATCAACTCTCGAAACGAAACTGGCACAGCAGCAAAGTGTAAATAAACACAACACCGCACCAAACAAATTCCCGGGGTCATTGAGAAATTGCTGGTTTTTTCCCGGTTTTTCCCGGCCGCACCAAATTCCCGGGAATTCCCCGGTTTTCCCGGTTGGTAGACACCCTGGGTACTTGTCACCCTTGAATATACTATATATTACAAGTATTGTATTACTAGGTGTAGCTGCCTCTCCTGGTGAACTCTCGTGGTTTTGTGTCAACCTAACATCACTCCCTCACAATACTCTTCTTTGTTCGAACAAAAGTGGGTCATCTTCAAACCGACTTCCTAACTACTGTATGTGTATTTTTAAGACCAGAACAAAACTGTAGACTGGATGGAATTTGTACAGCTCTGCTTATGTATTGTGATGTGACAGTTTGGTTTGATGTGAAACCTTGACCTCGACACCATAGGTAGTCAATGAGCATGTTTATACCTCATATTGGTTTACACAGAATTTCAAATGACAGCTGATATGTTCAGTCAGTTCAGTCTTTTAGCCGTGCTGTTAAGTGTTTTGAGTACTGAAACTAGTTAGTTTGAGAAATTTTTCTTTCTTTGTTTCTTTTCTAGAGCTGTAGTTACTAAACAGTGTGTTGTATGTACAGTAACACCCTACCTAAGCCCCTTTCACACTATCAAATATTTTCATCCATTCGTTAGCTACTTTGATGTACTATGAAAAATTAGTTGTTAAAGATATATTCTGTTTATGTTACAGTGTCGGAGTGTAAGGACAGGTCCAAGTATTGTCAGAACGTGAAGGCGATGAACCTGTGCAGAATCACTAGGTATCAATACCAATGCTGCCAGTCGTGTCGTAACAGGGGCTAGGAAAAATTAATTATGTTTGCAGCGTGTAAATATTGTTTGCAAGATAGCAAAGATGCAGAAATGTACTGGTCAAAAGACAAATGTCCACCATCTGCTAATTGCTCGTGACTAGAAAATTTGTGTCGTATAGGGCCTTTCTAAAGACTGTCACCAAAGATGGGTTTTCATATACATACAGTTTTTTTATGCCTATGCTGTAAATAACAATGACGTGCATTATTTTCGTGATAGTTTACAAAGTGAGAATTATGAACAAGCGTGAAGATATTTCTTAGCTTGAAAATACAAGAGGTCTTGCATTGATTGTCTCGGCTCAGTAGGAAGAAGCATTCAGCGCACACCTATTCAAACAAAGACGGTGCTTCTACACCAACAGCCTGAAGAATAGATGGTGCAGGGGCATGGACAGACTTAACAAGTGTTTATGTTGCTGTATGTAACTAGATCAGTGGCTGCTTCTATGTATTGTGGAAAAAGTCTTGCTTGTCATGCATTACTTTATGTCGCCTTGTTGACTCACACAATCACAGTTTTCTATAATGATTGTAAATGTTTGGTCCATTTCAAATAGAACTGCACAATTTTATTTTCCCCTTTAAATAACAACTGGGCAAAATAGTCATTAAAATTCACCCACCACTGCTATTCAATTGTTCTCAACATTTTACATGTATATAAGGTAATTAGATGTATGTACTACATACTAGAAAATTGTTATCTGTCCTCCTAGATACCATTTAATGCTTACAAATTTAGATTTTTATTAATTCGAAGTTGCCACAGATATTTGCCAGTCTGTATATTATGAATATTATACATTTTTAAATAATTCCCTTTTATGGTAGTTTTTGTTTTTTTTCTGTATTAGTAATAAAAGTTCATACTGTATGTGTATAAATGTAAACTAAAATGAACATGACAGCTGAGTGTGAATATGAAAAATCCACTTGAAAGTAGTTTTCAATTACGTATTATTTTTAACTAAGTTCTGTGAATACAATTTTTATTGAAGTTCCCAGATTCAGGCAGAAAACTGGAAATACAAATAACTTAACGTAATGTTGTGCTACAGTTATTGATCAGAAAAATCATGAAATGCATTGATAATAATACACAATTGTTTACACTGCCATTACAAAATGAAATGTGAAACTAATTTTTATGCAGCTGCTTGAAATTTAATTCTTAGTACGTACGTACTTTCTTACATCCCACCACCAGAAGGAAATGATAACCATGTTGTAATTGTAACAAGCAAGTAAGACATGGCATGTTGAGAAGTGAATGAATCATACCATATTCAATTAATTTATAACGTACTGTATTGTTTAACATTTGCACAGTCTCGGAGACACTCTTCACTATTTGAACACCTATCATACAACAGTGAAATTGTGTCTGCAGTCAACTATTAAGTACATGGTTTTGAATATTGGCATATTCATATTAGTCCTATATTGCATTTTCCATTTAGTGTAATGTTTAAAATCAATAACTTATGTACTTTTTATAAGTAAAACGTACATAACTCTACTGGTATGCCTACAGTTTTACGTTATTACTGTCTCTTAGGTAATACATACTATAAACTTGCATATAAAAATAAGAAGTTACATTGCTCTATTAATTTGTATAATTGTTACTTTACAACTGTTTAACCCGTTAGCATTTTATCTTGCCAATGCATACAATATTGCAATTTGTCGAACAGGATGATTATAGCGTTTCCAATGATAAGTATTGTACAGTGTATGCATTGGAAACTTATTACTTTTGCCAGTTATGTCAGGTATGGCCTTCTGCCGTTTTAACATGTGTATTACTACTTGATTAAGTTTCTTCATTTGTAGTGAATTTAAAATGTACCACAGCCACGTAGAAAGTGTTTTGTTTTTAAGTGCACCACTGCAGGATAATTAATGACATTCAGTAACATTTCCATTGTAGCCACACTATGGTCACACACACACACACACACATTAAAAATTATGTATGTATTTACAAACATCCTGGGCTTAGAAAATGTATTACTACTTGGTGTTTTTAAATTTGTTTATTTACACAAATAGGTCTACCATGTATTGAGAAACTGTTATAACACAATGTTGGACAGTGTGTCAAATGATGATTGTTAGTGCATCTGTTATGTTACAATTAATTTTGCTAAGTTTAATATAAAATATATAGTACAGTATATCAATACCTGTTTTATAACCAGTGAACCAGAACAGTATTACTTCACATAGAGTACGTAGTTTTAGGTAACTGTAGATTTTAAAGTAATTTAAGTTGTTGATCTCTCTGGGTGTGCCAGCATAATATTAGTACAATTGTATTAACTAAATGCAATGACACTTAACTTGTGTGTAAGAAGACATATTAAGCAGAGCAATACGTGACAAGTTCTCAAGTATGTTTGCTGTTAATGAGACTATGACAAAAATGTTATTGGATTTATATAAGAATATAAATTTGTTGATTAGTAACATTTGTGAACAGTTTTAAGAGTAACGTATAAGTTATTGCATGTAGTTTTCATGAAACAAAATTGTTACCACGTAATATTAAATTAGTAATTTATTTTCGTAATGTACGTTTCCCATTTTACCTTAGAACTTTCATTTATCCATACTTATGAAGAAAATTACTAGTATGATATCTTACTTTTTTTAAGCCTTCAATGTACACTTTATTTGAGATTTGAAAATAACCATGAGATTGGTGGCTATAAGGGACAGTTTTCATCTAAAACGATTCTCGTAATAGTCTCATCACGGTTTGGGCTGAATTTAAGGAAATATTTTAATCTAACATTTAGACAGATGTTACAAAGAATGTGTTTCTCTGTACCACTGACACAAAGCATATATTTGTACTTTATGATTTAGCAGGCTTAGTTACATATGTACATTGACGAAACTAATTAAACCACTTCTGTGGAGTGGCTTATATTGCAATACATTGAAGATAATGAATTAATAATAGAAATATGATATATATATATACATTGTTGTATATATTCTGTACATCTGAAACTGCTCTTGTTGATATAATATCATGTTTATTTTACAATAAATTATGAATACATTCCCTGTACTTCTTCCCTTCATCTTTTTGGCAGGAAAATTAACTCCGTGAACCTGACCGTCTGAACAAGGTGCAAATAACAATGTTATCAAATTTAAATGGTTTTTCATTATTGGATTTAATAATACCTTAGTTACAGTAGAATCCCATATTTACAAGTACTCAAACAAATTGTACACGAGTCCTCAAGAATTAAAATACATGGTTCGTAACGATGCCATGGGGTAGAGAGAAACTGAAAACTGATACAGTTGTGATTATAACTAAAGCGCAGTGTTGCTGTTTTTACGTTACTCTGTATGACTCTGTTCTTGACATACAGTAGAGCCCCGATTTAACGAACTCGGGAATAACGAAAACAGCGATTTAATGAAAGGATTTTTAGGAGCCTTCAAAAAATAACAAAAAAATGTATTAAATAACTAACTGACTTTGGTAAAATCAAATGTTAATATTAAGTTAAGTCCTTTAAAAATGCTAGCACCGACCGCCGTATATACTTATTTCTCCGTAGAAAGGCTTAAACTAACCATCGAGAAACAAAAAAAAATTCCTTAAAATTCGTTGAAAACTTTGGCCTCTGGAGTGATTTTGAGATACACACGCGGCCGAGCGAACGACGCTGTGTTGCATAACAAGAGCGTGCCTAGATCCTCATCCTGGCAGCTGGCGAGTGAACGAGCATCTAGGTACCCAGTCTCCACAGCGCGGCAGTGGACAGCACAAGAACTAATTCACAGATAGTGCTTCGCGTCTCCGTTAAAATGTGCTGCAGTGCCGCGTGCTCTATGGATTAATTTTATTATCTATAGAATGCAGTGGTGTGCAGCATGATTATTTACACTCGTGTCCCGTGATAAAACGAACGAGTTTATAAAAAAATACGTAATATTATTTATGCAGAATTTTTACAACGTATTTTTTACCGTAAAAAATTTGTTTCTCCGATGCTAAAAAAAAAGCTCAAGTGAAAATCATTTTTAGCGAGCAACCCACCCAAACGAGTTGGTTCACGAGCGCGGCAGCAAACAAGCTACAATGGCCGCCACCATGCATATTTAATTATTATTTTATCGTTGTCTCGCAAACTTTTAATTCAGTTTTCATTTTAAGAAATTTGTTTTACTGTTTTTTATGAGATTTTCTTAATTTTGTTGGTGGAGCGGGCGAAGAGACACGGAAATATTGATGACGGCTCGGCGGTGTTAATCATCGCTTCTCATATGTTGATGGCTCGCGCAAGGACGGCCTAACTCACCATGCGCACGCTCGCCGAGCTTTCCACTGGAAGTTTTTTCGCCTATTTTTTTTCTTTTCATAGCTGTGGCTTACCTATTGCGGTAAATACGTTTTGTTATTGTTTTGAGCCAACATACTTTTTTAAAAATTACGTTAAGTTCCGACGAAACATGCCCGAGGATTAAATTTTTTTTTATTTGTGGGTCGCCCAGGGGGGGGGGGGCGTGAAGTCGGATTTAACGAAACATAGATTTAGAGTAAACATTTTCAGGTCCCATGGCATTTCGTTAAATCGGGGTTCTACTGTATCACAATATGTACAAGTTAAGAAAACAATATAGGTATTTCCATGTCCCCTTTTATATTTTTGTAACTGATCTGTCTTAACAGAATATCTAGTCGTACATAATTTTATGTTGCAAAAGCAATTAAAATATTTAATTATCATATTTTAAACACAAGAAAAAATTATGGATAACAAGATGAAATTAACATTAATTCACAAGTGTAATCAAATAATACATACATGTATACACTGAAATAATACAAACAGTGATGTGAAATGACATTACATTAAAGAACTTTTGTAATTTTTGAAGCCTTACATTCCAGACAGAACATAAAGACACATCAGTTTACACAAGTGCACCACTGCTGTAGTGAAGTTGTTACTAAGTGTGACGCGGCTTCGGCAGTGAAAGTCACGTTGGTGAGCCAAAACCTCTTGGTGCGGGTAGTCTGTCGGTGAAGGCGCGATGGCTAGGTGACGGCGTACGAAACTCCCAGGATGCACTCCCGAAGCGTCGACCGCCGTCTTCCTCGTCGGACTCTCCCCTCTTCGTAAAGGCTATTACAGCGAGGGAAACTAGCGCTGCACTGGAGGTTGCTCTTCCACAGTATGTGTAGCCTGACTGTGAAGATGGAATGATACGGCTAGCTGATTGTTGGAGACTGATATCCCGTAGGATCGCCTGTCGTGGCATGAAAAGTCTTAAGGCGGTGGCACTATTGTTGCTGCGTTGTTTATTCGAATACGCCAACAATGGAAACTGAAACACCCTGTGCCTAAGAAGCCTGAAGGGCGTGTAGGAAGGAACCAAAGAGCACTAGCTTCCATGGGGAGAGTCGTTGATGCAGGTGACGACGCCTCGGAAAGCGGCTCTTGGTTGGCGAAGCTGAACAGCTGGCGTAGAAGGCTTTCACGGTCGTGATGGGCGCTTCTGGAAGGGATCCGGCGGTCGCTGGTCTTCCGGGCCTGGAGCTGTAGCTTATGGCAGTAATGAGGGTAGAGAAATCTACCGCAGCTGAACCTTTCAGTGAAAGCAAGAGACGATCTGCTCGTGGCAACTCAACTGAGTGGCAAGTAGAATGCGACTGTACTGTGCGATGAGACAGCTGGCTTCTTCTGGAAGGGGTCCGGCGGTCGCTGGTCTTCCAAGCCTGGAGCTGTAGGTTGGTTGCAGCTGAACTGCTACCGAGTGGCGAGTGATCGCGACTGACTTCGGTGGCTCACGCTCCCTCTTTTATACCCTTCTCGGAGCGGTCTGTGGTGATTGGCCGGCCGCTCGCCTAATAAAGAGACTGTTCGGGCGCGAGGGGGTGGTCCTTCCCTCCTCTGTGTCTCTGTGCTGCAGGTGGCGTGTCTACAGGCGGCAAAAGTCTCGTAGAAAAATACGTTAGATTATCCTTGCCCGGGGTTTTTGTGAACGAAGGATAACTAAGGATGGGTTAGGTAGGCTTTATATTAGATATTTGGAGTCAGGTTAGATTGTACTGACGTGTGCGGGAGTAATAAAGGTAGAAAGGATTAACAATGGGTGCGGGAATATGGAACGGGCAGGATGAGGCGGCTGCTTCACAGCTCAAGACGCTGCTAGCATGCATCAAGCACTTGATGCGAGCATGTACATGACAGAGTATTCCACAGTTTTTTATAGAACACATGTGATATGATCACACAACTCTACTCTTACAACTGACGTAGTGGTTTCTACTGTATTAACAAAGCCTAATGGCAAGCAACGCTAGCAGTGCTCAGTTGTCGCAATATGCCATATTCTGCCCATGCAGTATTGTACTTCTTTATGCCATTTTAACAGTTACACCTCCTCAATACCTATTTCTGCCACGCCCCATACTGACAAAAGAGTTGGAGCAATACAAAAAGCCTCACACTTTTGGCTCAGGTTATGCCAATCAGCTGCAATATCGGAAGGAAGCCTATTGTGATCAGGGTACAACAATCAGTATTTATTATAATTGTCAAAATACCATATTACACCATTATTAATATTTACATTTATGTATTAGAAAAGTATCTTTTTTTGTTACAGGTCTGCATTATATCCACCTTGTGTTTTCTAAACACAATAGAACCCCAATTTTACAAACTTGTATTTAACAAAACATCAATATAGCGACAAGATTTTCAGGAACTGTTACTCGGGGTTCCCTATTTAATGAAACATCAATATAGCGACAAGAGTTTCAGAAACCATTACTCGTAGTTTACTACTTAACGAAAGATCAATATAGCGACAAGATTTTCAGAAGCTGTTACTCGTGGTTCCCTATATATAATATAGCGACAAGATTTTCAAGAACTGTTACTCTGGGTTCGCCTATTTAACTAACTCAGATTTTACGAAACATCAATTTAGCGACAAAATTGTTGGAAACCCTGACATTTCATTAAATTCGGTTTCTACTACATAACATATGATGGACTGTAGCCTACATTGAATGTTATAGAAAATGTTGCAACTTGCCATAAAAGCAAAAATTTTGATGAAAGCAATGCTTTGCACCTGTCTTCAACATTCACAAATTATATACCGGTAAGTATATAAAAAATATTTTTATTTATTTTACATATTCTGCCTGTTCATTTACAAGTTAAATATTGCAACCGAAATTTTCCACAAACTATGCTGTATGATTTTTTTTAATTCAAAGGTTGTCACGTCGATGTTGCTGTTTTACCACGTCGGTTATTTCTGTAGAAACAACTCAGGCTCGACGACTAAAGCAGTGTAGTAACAGATCATCTACCCACACCCTTGCGAGCTGGGTCTGTTAAGGTGAACTGAACAGCAATTCTTCTATTTTCCACGACTATCTCTGTCAATATTTAGTATCACTCAATGGATACGGGACTCTTTATGTTACCCATTAAAATGAAAGAGTTGATCTCTACTTTAGTTTCTATTCCTGATAGTTCACACTCATTCGTACAAACAAAATAAGCGTTCCTACAGTCAGAAGTGTATTATCCAGGAAAAGTCTTGTCTGGAAGGAAAATAAACAAAATTGGCACACTGCCTCATTTACAAAGACGAATGGCTCTGCATTCCGCACCAAATGGCCTACATGCGTGGGAAGAAGGAAAATATTATGGCCGAAACTTGTCACAACATTAATTGAAAAAACTAAGAAAGTTAAGACAGTGGTGCTGCCCATACACTGTATGTTTGCCACTCCCTATTCACTCATGTTATTCGGGCCACAGCCCACTCACACATCCGTCCTCGGCCACGATACGACATCGTTTCGCCTGACCCTGTGACCACTACTGCACATCACTCGGCTAGCCAATTATAGGGTTGGCCCTCACTTGTTGCCTAATAAGGCGTACAAGTCCATCTTACGGCCCCCCTCCCCACCATTCACTAACATATAACTACGGTGTCAGCCAATGGGTTACCAGGATCCTTCCTAATACATGGTGTCCATTCAAATTTCAATTTGAAATTCCCCGACATTTTCTTGATAATGTACAAAGTTTCCCTGACACAAAAACATTGTAATTTACAATGTAAACATATGGAAATATAACCAAGAATAAAATAAGCAAACAGAAATTCACCCTTTTCAGTTTTGGGGAGATTTTATTTTATCATAAATGGCAGACACAGTTTCATGTGCAGTATCCAATATCTTCTTTTTCTTCTCATTCAGCTCCTTTAGCATTAATAATGATAGTCTCTTTTCATTTTTAGCCGCTGTTTCAGTTTCTGCTGCAGTCTGTTCAGGGTGTCCACATTCTGGAAAGTCAGGGAAAAGCCAGGGAAGTTGAAATTGGTCAGGGAAAGTCAGGGAACTCACTTAAAATCCTGGAAAAGTCAAGAAATTCCCCTGTGATAGCAATTTGAGGGGAAAATGTCATGCTCCAGTTTGCCATAATCCAGACTGTGTAAACAGACTTGCAGGTTGTAATGTTGCATGCTAGGTTCTGATTGAATTATTATTTTTTTGTAATGTAATTCTAGTTTGAAATAAAGTATGATGATTGTAATCATGTGGAATGAATTTTACTGTGACCATCTATTCATGTCTACTGTATTTGTTTTGCATTTATTTTTTTCAGAAACTGGTAAATAATAATACAATGTAGACCTCAGTATTTATTTTGAATTGTCTGTTTCAGGTTTGAAATAAAAGTGTCAGTAGTGTTGTTTTGCTACAGTTCATTCAAGGAACAATGGCTAAACAGTGTATATTTAATAAACAATGGTTAGATTAAAAACTGAATCTACAATTCGCTGGTTGGTTAGACTTAGTGTCTGGAAATTCTTCGCTAGCTTATTGTAAAGTGTGTGTGAAATCTTTCAAGCTTAATAATATGGGAAGACAGTCTGTTCTTTCTCATGCTAAGGGACCAAAACATGTAAAAAATGCTCAAAGTACATGTTTTCAACCCACAGTTTTGTTTATTGCTAAATCCACTAGATCTGAACCGTGCGACATGCCTTCATTACCATCATGTAGTTCGCATACATCAAATCCATCTTCAAGATCTGTTTGTCTTCTAGTTCTTCAGCTCCAGTTTTGCAGCAAACAAATGTGAAGACTTTCACAGTGAATGAAGATGATGTTACACCAGCAGAAATAATGTGGGCACTGGAAGTAGTATGGAAATATGTCTTTGAACTCTTGTGACAGAAGTGCATATGTTTTCCAAAGAATGTTTCATGATAGCAAAATAGCTCAGAATTTCTCAATGAAAAAAGCTAAAGCTTCATATGTAATTATTCATGGATTAGTTCCTTATTTCAAAGATTGTTTGAAGTCTAACTTTAACTACTGCAGTAATTATGTAGTGTGTTTTGATGAATCACTTAATAAGGTGGTGCAGAGAGGACAAATGGACATGTTTGTATGCTTTTGGGATGTCACCCAACGAGTTTGTACACATTATTGGAAGTGTTTTCTTAGGACGTGCAACTGCTGAACATCTGTTGGCAGGAATCTCCGAAGGCCTTATCATTCTCCCTTTAGAAAACTTGTTGCAAGTATCAGTGGATGGGCCAGATGTGAATCATTTTGAAAACAAACTGAAAGTTGACAACCCAGATGGGAAAACTCTACTTGATGTTGGCACCTTTGGCCTACATACAGTTAATGGTGCATTGAAGACAGGTCATCAAACAGCTGGTTGGGATATTTACCATGTTCTGAGAGCCATGTATGGTCTTTTCAAAGACAGCCCAGCACGTCGAGCTAAGTACACAGAATAAAGACTTTCCCTTTAAGTTTACTTCTGTGAGGTGGCTAGAAAATGGTGTATGTGTTGAACAAACACTGAAAATATATGATAATGTCCAGAAATTTGTTGAAAAAGAATCAATCCCAGTAAATGATAATCACAAATGTCTCAAAGAAACTATGACTGATCCTCTTCTGAAAGTTAGAATGGCTGCTTTTAAAACTCTTATATTAGAGTATTAACCTTTCTTGGTTAGGTTTCAAAGTCAGAAACCATTGGTACCTTTCCTGTACACGGCACTTGAAGATGATGTAAAGAATCTCATAAGGTTTGTCAAGCCAGAAAAAATTGCTGAAGTCAATACTGCATGTAAACTAATTACTTTAAATCTGTCTGACAGTCACAATCACAAATCGAAAACTAAAAAGGAAGTGACGTTTGATACACAAGATTTACGAATAATTAATAATTGTAAAAAAATGATACCTTACAAAACGAAAGGTAAAATAAACACTGATAATGTTGGGGTAACATTTAAATTTGTTCCTCACTTATTATTGTGTTTCTAATATCATAAAATTTTAAATCATATTTATCTGTTGTAAACTCTTCACCTAAAATTCGCTCCATCCATTTCAACCAAGAAGATTATTCAAAAATCGAAGCAACAAATGATGTAGAATTATTCGTCTGATAAATGCTGGAAAATTAAAGATGTTACTGTTCCATTACTATATTTGGCACTGAAAGAATAAGTTATCACAATAAATGCACAGAAAGGTGTAAGGCAAAATACAAAAGAAAAATTTTCGTAAAATTGTTGTGATAGCATTTGAATTGGACAAGTTGGTAGGCAGAATATTAGTGTAAGTTACATAATTACAAAACAATGATTTAGCGCAGATTGTCAAATGTGCATTGACACTGAACGGAAGTTAACTGCAATAAATTTATAAAAAAATAAAATGATGATAATTTCACGTAAAAATTAACAAAATTACTCGGACGTTCCTGTGAAATTATTGGAAAGCATGTTTAATAATATACATTCTGCGATGATTTCACTTTGTAACTGCACACAAATGTTTTTTTAGCTGTGTAATACGTATCCGCCCCTTCCAATTTATAGCACTAATACAGAATGTTTGTTCTTTGCACGTATTTACTTAATGAAGACGTGTTGTTTAATAATTTACATTCTTGTTTAGTGTTATTGCGGATCCGAGTTCCGTAAAAACCGTTATTCAGCATTCAAAACAGCCATCATCATATCAACTCAGGTAACAAGAACGATAATTGCCTTCAGTAAAAATACTTTTGTGATAGATTTATATACCATTGCTGGGATTTTCTTTTCCCAGAGCACAAGTAACTAGGAGACATCAGATGTTTTACTGAAAATTTCATCGAGAACAGTATCGCTATAATGATTTAATATATCACAAGAAATCAAGTCTATAAATATACATGCACTCAGTTTCCAATAATACAACAAGGATTGCGCTTAGAACTAACACACCAAACTTTCGTGTAACTGAACTGCTTGTTTTATTACAGGGGTAGTGTGATTATGCGAAGTGTCTATTAATTCAATATCACTTTTTTAGTTGTTATGTGTTAAATTGATCTAACCTTTCATTGCTGCCTATTCTGTAATAATAAGTCAATATTCTATTTCGTCTATTTTAGAGCGTTTTACTAGCTCACTTTTTTGTCTGTCTGTCTCTTCGGCATAAGTTTTGCAATCAATTTTAACTAACTTCCCGATGAGCTAGAGACTTGAAACTTAAACACTTCTCCGAACTGGATGATAATGAAATATTAAGTCGCTTTCTTACTTGTTTATTTGATACAAATTTTGCTTGTTTAAAATCTATTGCAAAGTTTCACACACACACACACACGACTAAAAAGCAGAAAAAAATATTTAAATAAAAATATTAACAAATTTTTTAAATTAAAAAATATATGATAAAATAGCATAAAATAATCTCTATGTATGACACTGACTGGCTGACTGAATGACTGACAAATAAAACTGCAGCTCAAACCGCTGGAGCTAAAAATGTTGACATTTTTTGTTTGGGTTCTCTTTATGTCGTAGGCAAGCACTAAGAAAGGATTTTTCTTTGTAAAGTCGTATTCTAAGGTGGTTAAAAGGGGTGAAATGTGTTTATCATATTTGTCTTCATTGCTCGAACCCGACGGCCTATCGTCGTGACTTTTACTTCAATGAGTAAACCTAAAAAAAGAAAAAAACCATATTTGCCAATTTAAGGGTTTTGAGAATTCAACCTTAAAGGAGGTGAAAATACCTTAAATATGTTTTCAATTATCGATATATATTGAAGTCGTAGAGATACAGAGTTGCTTTTTACTTCAAAATGATGCTGATGTGAATACCCAAAATGTGGTTTTTAGATCGACTCCCAAAGAGTAAAAGGGAGGGGGGGGAGTTGTGTTTTTTATTAATCGTCTGTACAGCTGGAACCCAATGGGCTATTGTCGGGATTTATACTTCAATTAGATACGTAAACAAGTATATAACGTAGGACTTCAAGACGTTTCGAAACCCTTTAATTAAGAGGGTGAAAAGACGTTAAATAGGTTGTCGCTTATTCTTCCATAGCTATGGAACAAGTCGAGATATCAAAATGATGTTTGCTTCGGAATGATTATTACGTAAAGACCGAAAAAATACTTCAAGATATTTTCCAAATTCGACTCCATAGATGTAAAGAAAAAAGGTAAAATATGTTTTCGATTCGTGATAGATATATATCGATCTCACTAATTTTTTAGATATTGATGCGATTTCTGCTTAAATACTTGAAATTTACTATATTCATTTTTCGAAATTTGACACCTAAAAACGTGAAAAGTTATAAAACGGGATGAAAGGTGTTCTCAATTAATCGTCATAAGTTATTTTAAAATCTGCAGGCTATCGTCACTGTTTCAGCTAAAATTTGACGCCCACGCAACACTTTTATTTTTTAGAAACTTGAATCTTAGGTGGATGAAAAGACATGGAATGTATGAGATAAATCCACGAATGCCATTGAACCCATCGAGATTTAGAGTTGCTATTTGTTTTACGATGAATACGTAAATGAACGTAAACAGATATCAGAACTTTTCTAAATCCGAACTCTTACAACTATGAAGGAATGAAACATTTTTTAAATGAATCGTTGATTACACTTCAACTCAATGGGCTGTCGTCGTGATTTTCACCTCAATTATAAAAATTTTTAACACATGATGGTAAGATTTTGCCAAGTTCGATCAGTAAAGAGGTGAAAAAGCCCAAAAATTGTATTCAATCACCCGATGATACCTACCCAACCAGTTGAGATATTGAGATTTTTTTTTGCTTCAGAAAGATGCTCAGGTAAATACGAAAAATAATTATCTGAGTTTTTATTATGAGAAAATAACTCTTATATACTCGGGAAAATGAAGACGTAGTATTTTTAAACCTCTTAAAGCAGACGATCCAAAAAATTATAGAAGTAATATATGCGAAAGTTAACATTAAGCAATGATACCGTTACATATGGTTGTACAACCTCTGTGTGCCCACAGACTGAATATTTTATTTATTTATAGTAAACTTAAGATGGTTCGTATTGAGGGCACTGTCAATAATAATTGCGCTAGATGTGAACAAGTCATCATATATCACGTAAACTACTTATACCATCTGAATACTCTCTCATATTCAATGTATTTTTTGCTATCACTATAAATACGGCTCGGGACAGATGTTAAAATTATTAGGTATAGACTAAGGTCAGTTTTTCACATGGCAGCTATAGCTACGTAGCCAGCTGCAGAGTAAGCTCAACCTGCAGCTTGGCTAATGTAACACTAGATGGCCAAGCTACTAATCTGGCGTGCAAAGAGGTCCTTCAATGGAAGTAAGTACTCGCTGTTACAAGTAATGCACGCGGGCAATGTCGCAGGCGGACTGCTAGCGTATGTCATAAAAATTATTGTTTGTTCGTGTTCCATGCAGTTCTATACCAGTCATCAAAGTGCGATGAAATTTCTGGAAATAAATTGGGCGGGGGAAGCCAAAACTAGGTTAGGGACCGAACAGGAAACCAAAAAATTAATGTACAAGTAAACTACTGTGAGCTGTATGAATTACTTTTTAAGCAAGATAAATACGGGGCAAAACGGAGTAGAGGGGCAGAATGGGACGTCCGAAAAATTTAGAAAAATAACTATTACACTTTGGTGAGTTGTTGGGTGTGCGTCCGCAAAGTTTTCAGCTGGAAAAAAATTTTTTTGGAGGGATACGGGTCAAATTTTTTGTTTATACCAAAACAAATTACAGTTCAGGGGAAGTGGGTGACAAAACGGGGCACAGCTGCATAACAGGATAACAAACAATTTGTGGAAAAATTTTCCTTTTCAAAATGTTTCTAAAATGGACATTAATGACCCTTAACATCATTCTACCCATTTCGCACTTTTTCAAAACTTATTTGTTTAGAAATACAATTGCATTAAATTTAAAATGCCGCAAACTAAGTTGCCGGAACCAGCTAGTTTATCCTATAAATACACTTGTAAGATTTTTAACGAAATACGTGAGGCGCATGCATTAGATAATAGTGAGGCGTGTATGGTGTAGTTGTTGAGAAAAATACACACAAGTGTTCATTGCAGTGAAATATAATTTGTAGTGACTTGGGTGGACTATTCATGCATCCATCATCTATTGTGTGCGCTCAACGTTTTCATTTTCTAGCTTACAAGTGTTTTTGTAAAATAAATTATTTTGGTCAGTTTTAATAACGTGGTATATTAAAACAATTTTATTTACACATTATTTAATGTCGGACAGCATTTATTTGCAGGAAATGTGTCATGCATGTGATCAAAGATTTTAGTATTCTAAAGAAACAAATATTTACTTCGCCCTACTTGAAAATAAATTATTTACACAGTGTACTATGCATATAATTATGAGAGCCACCATTATGTATTTGTTGTTTGAAAGAGCAAAAGCTGAACCTGAACATCACATGATTAATAAGTGTTACTTTGAATGTAAAATTTACATTCCAGATGTAACGGGATATCGGTGCAAATGCAAAGGTGGATCCCGTGAAAACACCAGGCCTATGGTCATGCTGGAAATCGAACCCAGTTCATCTGGGCAAGAGACGAGCACTCTAAAACACTTGACCTTTAGAACGGATTATTTAAAATAATATATTTGTGACTAATCATTTCAATAAATAATAAGTGCAACTGTGCGCCCAACTCAACTTTTTAAAACATAAATTCATTAGTCTAAAACCGTTGCCCGTAGCATAAAATTGTTTTTTTTTTTTTTTTTTTTTTTTTCAAAATTACGTGGGTACTTCTTAGAATATTTTGAAGTACACAGCAAGTATTAATGTGCGAAAGTAAACGCCTTAAAAAACGTTTTAATGGCATCGCGCATAGCCCGTGAAATTGATAATATTACTTGCATAAATGGGAATTTTTTTAACGGCTAAGCAAAAAAGCTACATTCAAGAAACATGAATATTTAGCATTGTGGTACTCTCTAGAGTAAGAAATAAAATTTGGATGTGTTTTTATTGGTAAGTTATTGAATAATTGTTGTTGAAGTAAACGCGTGTGGCGCGTAGCCAGGCAACGTTATGGAGCCGTCACCCAGAGTGCAACCCAGATGTCGTGATGCGCAGAAGCTTTCACAGGCTGTCCTCCAGTTGGGTTCACATCCCATTCTTCCCACCACGACCAGGACATGCCTCTGATAGTGCCCTGCCATGAAGGCCTCAACAAGCTCAAGACCATCCTCAACTGTGGCCACAAAATCCTCGCCTCCTCACCCTTGACTCATAACCTGTTCTCCAAACCCCCAAGACTGTTGTTCAGACGGCCCCCCTAACCTCCGCAATAAACTGGTGTGCCCCAAACTACCATCCAGCCCTGGGCCCAACACATTCAGCACACCCAGAGGCTCACCCCTGCAATAGCCCCAGATGCAGCACATGTGCAATACATCAACCTTCCGCATTCTTCCATAGCAGGCTTACCAACCATACATACCCAATCCAAGGCAACTACAACTGTGCAACCCAAAACCTGATATACCAACTGCAGTGCACTCAGTGTGATGCAGAGTACATTGGCCTCACCACTAACACACTAAGGCAAAGGATGAATGGTCACAGGGCCGATACCAAACAAGCCATAGCCGGTTCCACTTCAAACATTCACTACAAACCAGTGGCTGCCCATGCAGCTTCCCACAAACTCACCTTCGATTCCTGTTTCAACACCAGAGTGAGGGCACTACCCCCCTCTAATAGCAATAATAATGCAGAACTGAGATGCTGGGAACTGGCTCACCAATATATCACCAAATCCAGACAACATCCAGGCCTGATCATCAGATAACCTACTTTTCACTTTCAAACTTCCCGCCACTCTAGTTCGCCCTCTGGCTGCTAGGTGTACTGGTTACAACCTTCATCAAGTCAGCCATACTGCAGTGTACTATCGCTCACCACCCGATGAAGCTGGCTTAGCCAGCGAAACGCCACGACCATGCAAAATGTGTGTTGTCCTTAAGTGTGTTATATGTTCCTCTACGTGCAGTACAGCTCTGTAAGTACTTGACACTCCTATTTACATTTTATAGTAATTAGTAGCCTAGCTGCCTTTCCCTACCTTTACATATTTTCGTTGTTTACTGTACTTTTTTATTTTGTAAATAGGCCTAGCTGTGAATACAAACCTCAATATTACAAGATACAAAAAATTATGTCCCTTCAGATTTCTATTACTGATGTTCCACTGTATATAGAAAGGCCAATGAGTCCCACTTCATACATTCTAACAAGTATATCCCTAAACTTGCTGATACCAAGGTTCTCAGGTAGGAAGAACTGTTAAAACCAATGTATTTGCCACATTACAGCTAACACGAGGCTTGACAGTTGACAAAGAATAAATTCCTGATCTGATAATACATTGTTAACAACTAGTCCTAGTTATGCATGCCTTGCTTTTCAGTATGTTGGAAGGCATTAAACTATCGAACTACTCCACAGTTTCCCATATGTAAAAAAAAAAAAAAAAAAAAATTAATTAATTAAAATGTAATTAAATTAAAATATAAAATTAAAATCGTATTGGAAAAGGTTTATGACATTCAAGTTCACTATAATTACAGAGCTTTACAGAGTTTCATACACTAACTGGGAAAAAGTAAAAGTTTGTATGTCTACTGTAGTAGTAATTACCACAGTGTAAGAAAAGCAAGCTTGTACTATATGCAGTTTATTGGGAAGGAGTGGGGGAGATGTAAATTGCAGTCGTCACTGCTATATATTTAAATCTAACTAAACTGCAAAACTGAGAGTACACTTCATAAATAAAAAGTTTTAGTTATCAAACTTCATATTTATTTTTAAGTATAGAAGAGAAACTGATGCTTATTTTCACATACATACACAATAAAAACTACAAAACTGTAAAACAATATTTCCATTTTGAGTGATGTATCAAAATTGTAAAACAAATTCAGTTTATAAACTGCATGCATCACAATCTTAAAATGGTAGGTAAACTTAACAAAGCAGGTTATAGATATTTGACAAACACAAATACAAATATTGTCACCAATACCTACTTCACATTGTTTTTACAAATGTATATTATACTTTGCAAAGGACTAGACTTACAATGACACACATTTCACTATTACCTCAATCAGTAAAAAATGTTTTCACACTAAAAACAAATATATATATTTACACACTTTTATGTGATCTCTGGGTAAAAGTGAACTACATTTTAACAGATCATAAAAAGCTTCTATCAGTTAGCTGAAAATTTAAGACAAGAAAATAGGTATTAATATTGCACTATAATAAACTTGGCACAAAAAGTAAAAAAAAAAAAAAAGCTAGCAAAAACAGCAGTTCCATTTTACTCACATCATATATCAACAATATACTTCCCGAAAATTATTTACAGCATTAAAAATAATATAGGGGTAGGGATATGGGAATTACAACTAAAAATCAAAGCATACAACAAAACACACCTAGTCACACATACCAAATCAGTGTCAATGTTCACTTCACAATCTTTTCTTGAATCTCCTAAAAAAAAAAAAAAATACTGTCTACACTATTACTGACTACTACACAAATTACCCTACTATACATTTACACAGATTTATCACCTTGGAAAAAATGATCAGTCATCCACAATTTTAACACCGAAGAACACAAAATTAAAAATAAAATAAATAAAAGTAAAAATTTACTTAAAAAGTTTAATACTGCCAAAATAAACAAAAAAACTTAGTTTATCTAAAAGGGCAATAACACAACTCATCAAAATTCAAGTTGAAAAGTAAATACAATAGACACACAAGTTTAAAAAGTGTCAGAGAGTTCCAAGGAATGTTTTGTAAAATCAGAAGAGACCAAATTTGATCCAAAAACTCATAAATAATTACTTACTGAAATATACAATACACAACTTAAGAAAAATCTTACTCCTAGACGTGCATGTCCGAAACCCCTTTACTGTCGAAAAATTTGCTAGAGCCAACTACAGTGCTACTTTTACACGTGTAAATGAAAAAATATGCCAATTTTCATCTGTTGTAAAAACCACGTGCTTTACAAATGAAATAAATATTATAAACATTTAAAAAGACTGAAATTTGCCAAATAAATCTGTATTTTTTAACCTCTTAACAGAAGCACAGTCTCTAAATCTACTGGTGATTACAAGCAATGTGTTACTGTTCTCTACATAGGGTGAAAAAAATTCAAATATGCTTGAATGTTACTATGTGCCACAGCTTTCCCCTTACCTCTCACAGCAGACTGGGAGAGGAAATAAAATAAATAAATAAAAGGGGAGGGGGAAGGGAGCCTGTAGACGAATGGTTGCTGGATGTATCCTGCTGCAATTCATAATTTCAGCACGACCTCTTCCCCCCACCATATTACACATAATCCAGCATTTGTTAACTGTTTGTTTACCCACTAACTCAGTCTTCCCTTCGACCAATTCTTTGTAGTATGCATACCATTTCAAATCAACAACAGTAAAAATTCTATACTGTACTACTGTGTAACTGTGGGGTTGAGCGGTCCTCGCCTTAAAGCCTTGATGATGTTAGGAGGGATGGGAGTTTTAATTCTGGTGCTGTATGTCTTCCCTAGTTGAGCGTTAGTGAAAGCCCCAGTCGCCGGTGCTAGGGCTCCCCCATTCAACTTCAGACCTGTCACACCACTGGCCATGGAGTGGTAGGCCTGGGGAAGGAGGGGGTAGTGTCTGGTTCCGACGGTAGGGGCGCTCTTGTCGGCGAGTCAAGTTGAGAGGGGCGCTGGAGGCAGATACTCACTCTTCGGTTGGGCGTAAAGGTGTCCATGTCAAGTTTGGTAGTCTTTTGAATTTTACAGCAGGCGAGTATGCGCGATAGAAGACTATATTGACACCATGATTGGAGCCGAGTATAATTCTTTGTTCGCCGAGCGTGCGAGAGTTAAAAAAAGCAACCCGGACTTTATTTAGTAAATTTAACATCCGTGGGAAAGGCAAGTTCTGGAGGCCTGGTAAGTTCGATTAAACTACAGTCAGCTGTAGTTGACGTCACACAGTACATTCCCAGTATGGATCGCAGTTTTCCTGGGTGTTGTCCGAGACTTTAAGGAAGGCCCGCTCATTTATGGCGAACACACATTTGTTGGTTCTGGATAATGGATATAGGAGAGTTCAAGAGGGACCGGCCCGTTTCAATTTGGTCAGGGGAAGGAGTAGTGGATTAACGAGGCATTGCGAAATGTACGTATTTCAATGGGAGGAATGGAAGCATAGGAGAGTAAATGTGTGCTACATTTCTTATGTAATTAGAAGGCAAAAGTGAAATTGCCTTTGAGAGAGATGTAATTTGGTGTTTTTGCGTTGTAATTCATGAACTGTAAAGGGCATGTAAAATTTGTTTAGTTTGTGAATAGAACATTCTTAAATTTACTGGATTTTCTTTTCTTGCTCAAGAATGGTACAAAATAACCTATCATCACTAATAGCTATAAGCATGTATTAGTTGATTTAACGTTTATTGCTCTGGGTTTACACGAATTGAGGTTTTGGTTAAGTTTTAAGGGAGTGTTGTATGAAGGCCTTAAGCCTAGATGAGTAAATTGGGTAATTATCAGCTTAGGGTAAGAGAACTATTTTTACTTGGTTTGCCTTGCAGCTTCTCCTATACAAAGTTTTTTCCTGGAAATTATTTCAAACACTGTTTGATTGTTTCTGCTAATTACTTCACAAAATTGTTACATTACTAAAATCTTAGTTTGTACTTTCTGCTGTAGGCCCTAATTGTGCATGCAAAACTGCATTCAGTATAATAAATAAAATATTGAGCCAAAATTACAAACTAATTATGCAGTGAACTATGAAAATACACAGCGCACATTTGTAATAATTATTTTAGGTACTGGGTATAAATTTGTTGATTAAAGAGACATAATTTCAAATCACAGAATTGCTTAGATTATTTATTTCCTGTACTGTATTCAATTAAAAAACAACCAACTATGGTAAAATATAATTTTCTCAAATAACAAGTTAATTTCAAAAGCATTTTTCACCCTCTTCAAACTATACCAAAACAGTCAGACCAAATTAAATTTTTTTCTATCTTCCCTCCCCCATAAAAAAATTCTATTCCTCAACATTTATGTTTTAATTACACTGAAACCTCTTCTTCTCATAAAATGCAATATACTATACGGAATAAAACAAATGTGTGTGAGATATGGGCTAGTTAAAAATTATGTTCCTTTTCATCAACATGGGACAAAGGTTGTACTGCAACTGTAAATAGCAAATTGCACCAAGTTATTAAGCCTGGAAACATGTACTTTGGTACAACAAAATGAACAAATTATTAAATGGTCAATTCATGTCTACGTAAATCGTCCTCCCCCTGTAAATGCCTACACTAACATTTATAATACAGTACCAACATTCAGTGCTTAACATCAATTGGACAGAGTTATGCAGAAAGAAATCAACCCAAAAAGTAATTTATTTTGATATAATCATACCAAATAGAAGGCAAAGGTCCAAAATATGTCCTAGAGAAAGAACAAGCATTACATGATAATATTTGAAGAAAATAAGTGACCAGAAAAACCTTACTTTGACCGTGAATATATCAGTCACACACGATTAAGTGCACATTGGTTCCTTTCTGCATAGCCCCATCTAATGTACGTTGTATTTTGAATTGCTAATAAGTACAAATTCAGGTAAAATGCATAGCCACAACAATGACCTACAACTTTAGTTTATACGTTTGAAGTCACAATTTTTAAGTTTCGTAGTAAAAATTATGTTTACCACTGAACCATCACTTCTACTCCCAGATAATTCAGCATTTAAAAACTATCCATTCCTCAAACTTTATATACCAATACCCCGAGAATACAAATGCATCACAGATCATACTACTACAACAACAATCCCTTCAATGTAACAATGTGTTAAGTTGATTCAGTACACTGTCTATGAAGGTAGAGGTCTTGACACTGAGGAATAAAACGTGACTCCCTGTTTGTCGTTGAGCGCTAATATGTAGTAATTTGGTGGAAGATTTGTCTTTTCTTTGTATTTCGCTTAGCTTAAAATGTGAAGTTGTTTTCGAAATTACATGTATTATATAGAAGAAAAAAATGTAATGTAAGATTCTATTGGAACACATTTTTTTTCAACCATAAAAATTAGTTTTTCAATCTTTTACACGTATACACACATTGCAACGATTCTGAAATGTTGTAGGGCAGGAAACAATAGATTTTGTTCGAATGTGTTTACTAGAACAATGGTACATAATTTTTTTTCAGGCAACTTATATAAACAGCTCCACACATGCCAATGCATTTATGGACATGAAACGTATATCTACTATATCAGTTTACCTTATTTACATAATTTTATATAAATAATTGCAAAAATTGTAACACCGCCAGATACATAAACAAGACAATTCTTCCACCAAATTACTACTAGCGCTTGGCGACAAAAAGGGAGTCACTTTCTCTTGCCGGAGAGTATACTTAGTGTCAAGACCTCTACCTCTTAGACCGTGCTTCAGTACAAATAATTGTAACATAGAAGACAAGTATAAAAACTCTGTATTCAAAAATGTAAAATATAAACAACCAAACTTTATGTATCAGAAGGCAGCAAGAACTGTTGAAGGCTGAACTCTCTGTTTCACAACTCAGTAGTAAAACTTAACACTTGATAGGTTATGAAAAAAATTGCAAATTTCTTAATATTTTCCTGCTATTTGCTATCGGCAAATGTCTTCATAAAACACATTTTTTTCCTGAAAATTATCATTCACTCATCAACAACCAAGTTCAAGTGAAGGACAAATACTGAGACATCCTTTTATTGGTTGGTGACTCGGTAATGACATCTGGCAAAATGTGAAACAAGTGATTCCTTCAGAATGCAGAGTAATAAAACTGTGTACGGAGCACAGCAGAAACTATTCTAAGGAAGAGAGACATGTGTGAGGAGGGCCACCAGTTCAACAAAGTTCACTAGTGATGCAGCATTTCAAATAATGGGATGCTCAAACCAACAAGATGTTCCGAGCTATCTTGGGGCATTGTATTCCTCCATATGAAAGAAGACACCAAACCAACAAGAAATAAACTAGAATAAATGACATCAGACAAGTCAGTTTTCTGCTGCCATCACACACTACCGCTAGACTGTTAAACACTTCAGAAGAAAGTGATTAAATTGAGGTCAGGCACTAACGTAGACTTCAAAACTTCAGTACAGACTTTGAAGTTAAGAGAAATTTGAACAGACTCTTACACTTTCATATTTGTGTACTGTACTGATGCACTACAGCAGGATAAGTTTACATTTTCATTTGTAAATTTATTTTTGAGCCATAATAACGGCACACACATACCTTATAATTTTTGCTGTCAATTTATATACATGTGTGTCCAGCGTCTGATGTTACTCAAGCAATGATGAAAAAAGACTGAACAATAAATGTACAACATTTAGAGCAAAAGTTCAATCTAGATTGAACTGTTGAATGAAGTAACAAACATTGATGGAGATTTTGTTTTCAACATGTTATTACAGGACTAAGTAAAAGTGGAGTGAGAAATTCAGTTCAGTCACCCAGGTGGACAGAAAGTAGAATCCAGAATGACAGTTTACAACAAATACTCATCAGACAGAAATAAACTAAGAAGAAACAATCCATGCACTAAACGTTTTGCTTGGTTATGCACAGGATTATAAGTCAACGATAATAAATTGAGCACTAAAAATTTAACCTTTAAAAAATATCACTAAGGCCTAGCGCACACAGAGCAACTGCTTTGCAACTACAGTTGCAAACCAGTTAGGCGCGCAACCTTTTGGTGACCTCGGCAATGTATTGGAGTAGGGAGACGCACACTGCGCGACCGGTTTGTGACGATCTCAAACCAGTCTGAAACCAGTCGCTTCCAATCGTGGGCCCGCGGTTGCAGTTGCGTTGCAGACTT